>JANVCJ010092950.1:0-10241 GCA_026413505.1 Epizoanthus ramosus
TAAAAACTGACAGACTTGGCGCTTCGTGAAGGGAAAACAATCAATCGCAAACAGCGGGCTAATTCTCGCTTACAAAATCGATTTTGCAAAAATAATTTGTGTCACCATTTAGAGAATTTTATAAGCTTTCCAGTGATATATAGGTTTATGGGTATCCAGATAATATTAACGGAGCTACGAACTGATAACTGAAAACACTGCACAAAGTGTACCGTAACCTTATTACAAACTTCACTTTCTCAGTACGTCAGTGTGAAGTTAGGCCCGGGTAAAACGTCGATCTTAGCTTGCGTCGAACTAAATTCAACAATTAAGCACATGATAAGATCGATGTTTGTTCCAATTAGGACTGATTGACTGATTGAGTTTCGATCGACTCAGGCGTTCTAATCGACTGGAGGAGTTGATTAGAACCGCATAAGATCGACTCTGGGTCAAACTTCGATCTTAGCATGCTTCGAACTGAATTCATAAATAACAACAATTAGTTGCTTGTGATTCTCTCGCGCCATTTTCAGTTTTCTCCAAATGTTCGCATACCAAAAGATCAGCCTCTCCAACTCTCGGTTAACTGAATTTCGGTCCGGACTGAATTAAGTTCGACGCATGCTAAGATCGACGTTTAACGTATTTAAAATTACTACATTTTTATGCTCCACTAAGGCCAATATATCAGTTGCAGGTGATTAGCAAACATTTATATGCAGACACATTAAGCCAATTCTCTTTGAAACTGTTGAAAAAAAGATGCTGATTCTCGGCTATAATAAACCAGATGTCGTAAAGTTCGTTGAAAGGAAAGGAATAGAACATAACAGTGTAGCAAATCTTAATAATTATTTCAAATAATATGCTGCATTAACCAATCGATCAATAAATGCCCATTTCTTATTCTTAAAATTCTGCGGAACTTTAACATCTACATAAAGTACATCAATTTAACAGGTGAAAGAAACTAGTTAACTCTTGGGTTATGAAAAGATATAATCAAAATTTAATTGAGAATTCTAGTCAAAGCGAAGTTTTAGATGGATTTTCCCCAATTCAATATATTTCTCTGCGATATACTAAAAGTTTCCAAATTTTGAATGATTAGTCATTTTCTCAAGTAGGTCTCAAGTTCACTTTGCTTTCAAGTGCACCTACGTAGTACTTGAAAGCTGGTGCGAGCCCACCTAAGAAAAAGGTGATAGCCGGTTAGTAGATTCGGTGAACAACCAGATAGCGATGATCAGCGAGTGTTTGACAGGAGGTTCCAAACACCGAGAAACATGAAAAAAAAATGAAAGTTGCACGAGGTCGCTTAGGCCGTCAGTGCTTTTGTTGTTTCGAAGTGTTTTGAAGGCCTCGCAAAAACACGAAGCGCGAGCTTTTGAAATAATTTTTCAAATGAATGGAATATTGTCACGTAGATAGTCAACGGAAGAATATTGTGATCCATGAAGTTTTGCATAATACGTTAAAATGGTTGAACAAAATGGCATTCACAATTTCTGCAATGCAGTGTGACATCGACCAGATAGCCTGGTGGTAGTGCAGTGATAAAAAGACCAACTGGAATAGTTCGAGTACCACTCTCGGCACGGAATGAAAAGAACAAACCATTTTTGTAGATATCATACGGCAGTTTTTGCGGCAGATTAAGACATCTTTATCGCGAGGGAGTGAAGTTATTTCAAACAGTTAAACGCTGTTTCAAGACTCATCCGCCTGACCAAATCCGGTATGATGATTGACCATACAGCTCATGAATAATAAATGAGATTGAGAAGTTAGTTTCTTATAGGGCAATGTAACTAGGAGTTTTGACAGATCGATGGTTAAAATAAAACATTTTCGATTGAAAATCTGGAAATAGAGCATCCAGAGTTACTGAGAAACAGGCATGTGGTTTCGGCAGGGACACTGAGTTCAATCAAATATTCCTTCTATTGAGAACAGGTTGACTCAACTAGTAGAGCTGATGGGTAGATATATATTTACACTTAGAAGTGTTAAGGTTACTTTAGTTTATATCATTAAGAAGGCTACCAGCAGTTTCTGCCTACGCGTTCCCTTCGTGGTGTAATGTTTTACGTTCATAGGCTCTGAAAGAGACAAACTAAAGGAGCTTATTCCGCCACTATCCGACTGCAGATATGGAATTTGCTAACAAGATAATAAATAGTATATATATTTTTATGAAAGATTATATAATTAATAATTCAAACTTAGCCAACTTACGTAAATTTTAATTTCAATTTTTCAAGGAAACTAGAGAAACGGAGACTGCTGTATGAGCTTAATGTTTTCTCGTGTTGTAAATCCAAACCCGATTGCCCATTCGTTTTTATTTAAGTTTGTACTTTCACATCGTTATAATTTATGCCAAAACTTGACAGAATCAGAAGATGTTTTGTGATAATTTGAACCAAAAACATCTGGAAAGCGCGTCATCGTTTCAATGGTTTTCTAGCCAATCACAAACTTAAACTGAGCCATAGCGATCTTTCGTTGAAAATAACATTGATCAATTGTCTTTCGGCTTTACGAGTACACACATTTCAACTCTATCCCGCAGATTTTAATAAGCTCGTAATACTGAAATATGGATGATTACATACGATCAGAACTTGTTGCGACCATAGATCTTATAATTGATTTTTTTTAAAAAATGCAACAAAAAAATTTGACATCGAGTCGAGCTCCAGCAACACTGAAAAGGTGTTGGATAATAGAACTTTGAAAAATGAAAAGAAAGGAATGGATGGACATCAGCTGTGGAAAAGGGACATTCGTCATGCATCCAATTAGATTATATCCCTTAAAAGATCAGTTTCGCCAGAGAAGTATACCCAAGAACCCGTCCTACGCAGATGTTATATGTCTGACTGTGTTTACAAATTCTATCCTGACGAAAAGTCCTAGATTTAGGCTATTTGTTTCTCGGAAACTAAAACGTAAACCCAATACATCAATGTTGGAGCTGGCTAGATATCAAATAAGACGCAAACCATTTATACATACGAGCAGTTCATGTCTTGTTAGTCGAAGTCGTACGAATGGTTTATGCCTTAAGTAGTAAGACAGGTCTTATGTAAACCACAGCCTATTTTCCCTCGTGCGATACAAATATGTCTCTCGCGGTACTCTCTAAATATGTTATTTACAAGTGCTATTCTAGCTAAAAACTCTAGATTATGTCAATTTTATATCGATTGAGATAAATCTTGGTAGGCAGTAAGTAAAACCTTTCTAAACTATTAACAAATGGTTTAATTAGCTTCAGTCATGAAAAACTTGCATAATTAATTAATTTTTGCAGCTACCTTGGATTTTTTTTCAAAAACAGTAATTACTTAAATCTTCAAACAAATGGTGTAATTTTAAAGTTAAAACCCAAATGAGACATTTATAATGTTGTAGGCAACAACACTTCCTCTATTTTCTATTATGCATAGATTTGTAGCGCTTATATTTATGGTTAAAGACAGGTAGATTGGAGTTTGGTTGTCAAAATGTTAAATGCAAAATCAGTAGAACAGAAAGAAAAGTTGTGGGGTTCTAACAACCCCAACCCCCTCCTAAAAGGGAGGGTTATTATATTCATTATCAATAAATATGATATTAAACATGCCATTCGTAATAATTAGTGAACAGATTTATGTATTTTAGGGACACTTCCCATGAGTCTATTAGTTTGTACAGAATTGAAATAATGGCTTCTGGATTCTAGTCTTCAGTTATTACTTCTTTGGTCGCACTTTCATTTCCGTTGTCTTCATCGAGTAGTGATTTCCTTTCCACGCAGTCCAAGACTTGCCAGTCGAATCAATCTTTCCACCTACAAAATACTAACCGTTGATGTTCACATCGTGACATAAGTTGTACCACCATCCGCCCTTGTAATTCAAGGAACAGTTTTCTTTACTGCCGATGTCGTTATCCCTGTCCGTGGTAGAAAAGGCCATCCCATAATGTATGCGTAGGGAGTCACCTGCCGTACCATTGTAATCTCCAAAGTACAGTCGGTAATTTTCACTCTCACAAAGAACGTTCACATTCTGATACTCTGCATAAACTTTCTTCCCATCAAAGTCCTCCAGATAAAACCTTTGCACCATTTCTTGTGATGTAGTCAATCGATGAATCTTATTGTTTCCAATCCAAAAGTTCCCGTTAAGATCGCCAAATCCAGTCTTGTAGTCATTCAAGCTGCGTTCGAAACTGACCGAGCCATCCTGTCGTCTCTGAAGAAGCGTCCAGCCACCGCCGTCCGTTGTCATATCACAGTTTAAGGAGAAGGGATCCTTGTCATCTGGCTGAACGGTATAGACACCGCCTTGACTGTAGGCATTCTTCAGATAATCTGAGCACGTTTTGATTGCAGGGTTTACATCTGTAAAATGAACGTAAATAGCATTTCAGACGGCGACCCGACAGCCACTTTCGGGTATCATATATTTACTTGTATCATATAAATGTGATGCCTGAACACCTTATGTTAATTATTTGATAGATATATATAACCAATGTTGTTTGAGATGTCTTTCGAGGTCAGTGACGTGTCTGTCGACCGTTATGGTGTTGTATAATTTTGTTGCGGTGTCTTCTTCGTTGTTTCCGGTTTATTTTTAATTATTGTATTTTTATTGTGTTTTTATGTGCGGGGTAGCCACATCGCGACGGAGTGATGTTACATGTGAACTGATGGCTTTCAAAAGACGGACAAACACCGAATAAATGTGTTCTATCATGAGCTTCAGCCATATCTGGATTGCCGATCATTACCAAGCCACTCAAACGTTTTGAGTGCCAATAAAACTGAAATCGAGCGGCAGTGTAATACTGAGGTATTCGTTTGAACAGCCTGAGATCTTCGAGCTGAGTTGCTGAGTGAACTTTTCAGTCTTGTCTAGAAAGGGTCTTCGCCACGTAGGACAACGAAAATCGTGAATGATATAGTTGGTCACTATAGCATTGTTGCAACTAGCTGAATTCCGCTTTCTCCATAATGATTGAGGTCCATAGCGTGATCACAAAGATTATTGAATATTTAAAAAGTAATTAATATGGAGACAGTCCCTAATTATATCCGGCTGGGCTATACATTAGAATAGGCGACATTCTCAAATTATTTTCAAGAATTAGGTATTGCTCTTGCGTTCCATATATTTTCCTTGGGCGCATAACATTCTGCTAACGTTTTCACTGGCTACCGTAACGCGCAATATTGGTAGAGGTCTATGTAGAACGGAATATATTTTGTGATTCAAGCGGTAATTTTACCATAGTACTGGGAATAACTATATTTTTTATCATATGTTATGTTCTCAGTGAATTGTAGTACCGGTGTTTGTTAATTTGTTTGTTTGCTTTTGAATGATACTAGGTCCTGGGTATTTGTTCGTGAGTTGGTTATGCAAATCTAGCACATTAACAAGAAAGGGATCACGACCTCATGGACTAGACCAATTAGTTAGATATCTAGAGTGTTATGCTTCTTGCATAATTAACACCTTAGCAAGCGTCATATCATATTTATCTGTCCTCGACCACATACGCTAAAAACACCCATCAGAAACTAATGATCATTAATGAACACATCCAGTTCAAAGCCTTACCTCCTATAGAGTACAGGCGAAAGAAAGTGATTTGTGGTGGTTCTTCAAATTGTATTCAATTTGTAAACAGCTCTGACGAAGGACGCAGAAGGCGCCCGAAAAGTACCTCAAGTTTAAAATCTATATAAGATAAAAATAAATTAAAGCTCACTGTACATTTTTACATCATAGATCAGTTGAAACCAAAGCTTAAAACAATTTTATCATGAAGATTTATCTAGTCCATCTTTTTAAACACGCAACTGTTTAATATATATGCGGGATGTCCTGCGTGTATGCAAAATATTGCTATATAAATAGCATTACCTCATTAACTGTTGGTTAAACATTAACTGTGTGTATGTAAATGTTTTACACCTGCTGTTTTTAATTAAAAAGAAAGGCATGCAAATTAAAATTGAGCGACATCGAATAGAAACATACCGCATGGTTTCTTGCGATCTCCTTTCTTATACTCCTCACAGCGCACCGTGTTGTCCTCATAATTAGGTACGCAGATCTGTTCTTTCCCACAGGTGAACTTGATCGCACAGTCGGACTATTCAGGATATTGCAAACAATCCTATCAGTTTCTATTCACTTAAATTTTTATATAGTAAACACCGAAAGCTCCTGCTTTTGTTATTTCTTTGTATAACAATTTTAACAGCCGCGGAGTTTTAGAACGTGCTATTCAAGACAGAAGCAATATATTATTAAGATTACTAATAAGGAACTACTTATTTACATAGAGATTTCGAAAAGTTTGACATTGTGCAATTATAGTGAATACCACGACCGAAAATTATTACTGTTGATTGCCAAAAGGTTTGAATGAACATACCTTGGTACAGTGAAGAGCTTAAACTTTGAATAATGGAAGAACCTAGTTGTCATTTAACTAAAATGTTTAACTTTCCTCATGATAATTGTATATAGAAATAATTGAACATCAGTTCACAGCAAATATAGAAAAACATCTACGGAGAAATGTGTTATACAAATCTACATACTTTGGAATAGTGACAGACAAAAGAACAACTTCAGTAAATCAAACCAATGTAAGATCCAAACAAAGCAAAATGGAGAGTTTGACGATTTAAGCAACCAGGACGGGAGCCGATGACGATGACGGTAGAAAAGAAAGGGCTTAATTACAGAGTAAAATAAACTACACATGAGAATGCACCAAGTTGACCACTCGTTGACCGTCGTCTACAGAAATAGAACGTGAATAGCACTTAGCAAAACTTGGGTTTTGTAGACAACGAGAACGTGGAAATAACGGTTATTATTTAGGCTTGTAAACTAGGATTTCCACTTCCTATGAATTCGCGCTCCTGCACAAAAAGGAACAAAGAAACGAATGGATAACACGTAACGGAAAAGAGAAAATAAGAGAGTATAATGTTAGTAACCGTCGTTTTTTCTTATGATCCCTCTCATAGGATACTGGCAGATTCAATTGTTATCAGCTTCAAAGATAATGGCGGGATTTATCTTCATGCCGCTCTTCCATTTCTGATTTCAAAGCTTTATTCTAATAAAAGCAGCTAGCTAGCTTACTAAAACTAATACTGACAACATAAAATGCCAGTAAGCAAAACTAGCTATTAAAGGGTTAAAGACAATTAGGTTATTTGATGTTTCTTAAAGAGTGGGCACTATTCACTAGATTTTGCAAACAAATGTCACTTTGTCCTCTGAAATGCTACTATTTTTCATGTCCTTGGTCAAATCCCCGCGCATTGTTGGAAGTTCCCACGTGCACCACCCTTGGGGATGTGTATTGATAGCTGCACAAAACTTGACTACATACCCGTTCTTTACCGCTCCTCCCCCCGCCCCCTTTAATCGCCCGATTTCTCCGACAAACTATCAGGCTAGTGAAACGAAGCAAATTTTAAGAAATAACTCTACCAGATAAACCACCTTTATCCTCCCCCTGACCCGTTCGTGAGCAATTTAAATTTTCCATTTAACGGCACGTAAAGGATAACAAAATTTGGTTGCTACTTCGATTAATCTAATCAAAATGGGAAATCGAAGTAAAATAATGGTTGAGTTTCAATTGTCCCTGTAAAATAAGAAATAGCTAGAAAAACAGCCTTTTTTCTGTTTTCTAATAATTTAGAAAAATTTTCCATTTTCGTTTAGAAAATGAATTGGGAAATCAAAAAATGTCTATTTTAAATTTTTTTGTCGCACAAGAAGATAGAAAATAGGAAATTTTTCTAATTTCCTATTTTCAATTTTTTTAAGAAATAGAGTGGCGGAAAGGTACACGCATTCATTTGCTCCCGCCTTTAACATTTTTAGTTTGTCGTGAGTAAAAGGTTGCTGAAGCGTCGTCAGCGAGTCACGAGACCCAGGTCCCAGCGCAGCCAGAAACATGAGCAACCTCGTTCCCAGAACCATTCGCGCGCCAAAGCCCTGTGTGTTGTTTCAAATTTCAATTGTATCAACGACTCTGATTGGATGAGTTTGAATGGAAAGAAGTTTATATATAATGTAGTAAATAATGGTTCATTAATCTGCGCCAAAATGAAACGAAGCGGAATGCCAAAGAGCTGATAAACGGTTTCCATAATTCCCCTGTGAGCGCATTGATTGTTGCTTTGTCAGGTGCAAAGGTGGAAGACTGTAGTTTGCATATTGGTTGTTAAGCATGTGACCGCTCTGATAAACCCGCACTACTATACATTTATTTCAGGTTATTGCGGGAGGGGGAATTCCGGAATACACTTTATCACTGCAAGCATAATTCGTAGACAATCAAGTAACCGTCTAGAGTCGAGCAGCTCTTCAAACATGACAACAACGATACACAATATTTTCTGTACATGCGATTTTGCCGAACTGATAAACACAACATGTTTGTTAACACACTATCAGCTGGCCCGAGTACTTGCTAAATACTATGCACCCGACACACCAAATGCAGCTCAGCCATCCTATAGAGATCATTTCGCTTCACTGTCAAAGATTGATCAGAACAAAATGCTCGCGTCAGCGTGTCACGCGTCAATTCTCATCTCTGATTGGTTGCTGCAAGTACTCAAATTTCGAATTTTATTGGTCAAAACCTGCTTTGATAATGCAATGACAATGCAAATGACAATGAGCTTTGGACAGTGAAGCGAAATCGTCTCTATTTCCATAAATACTACTACTACTGTTCATAGTCTGTCTTCTGTGATCACTAGTAGCTATAAAAATAACATTGAACATCGAGTGAGGCTTTATTAACAAGAACTTGAGAGCACTGGATTGAAATAATCGATCGAAAACTTGAAAAACTTGATTTCTCATATAGCGTTAAATACTTCTCTGAGCGCCGCCAAAGTAGCCAAGAACAATGTTTTGGCTGTAACGACGTGGTCGGAATTGTTTACTTGTGTTACGTTACACGTAATATTTACAGAATGAACGAAAAGTTTAAGCGTATTTATCACTCAGTATTCTAAACAATGGCGCCAGACATCTGTTAGTTCAATACGTCAGTTGTTCACGGACAATTGGTTGCCACGGATTACAGTTTCGTGTCTTGATGATCAAAGGTTGTGTTTCCTTCATTATTGAAACCATGAGAACTTCCAAACTCGCTTGCAACAATGGGCTATAAAGAAGGAAAACGGAGAAACGTTAACACGAATATAACTGAAAGTTGCCAGAATTGATACTGCTATGTCGACTATAATGGTTGGCTATTGGTAATGGAAATGTTGAATACAATAGTGTGCTATTGGTAATGGAAATGTTGAATACAATGGTGTGCTATTGGTAATGGAAATGTTGACTACAATGGTGTGCTATTGGTAATGGAAATGTTGACTACAATGATTGGCTATTGGTAATGGCAATGTTGACTACAATGATTGGCTATCGGTAATGGAAATGTTGAATACAATGGTGTGCTATTGGTAATGGAAATATTGACTACAATGATTGGTTATTGGTAATGGAAATGATAACTACAATGATTGGCTATCGGTAATGGAAATGTTGAATACAATGGTGTGCTATTGGTAATGGAAATGTTGACTACAATGGTTGGCTATCGGTAATGGAAGTGATGAATACAATGGTGTGCTATTGGTAATGGAAATGTCGACTACAATGGTTGGCTAATGGTAATGAAAATGTTGACTACAATGGTTTGCCATTGGTTGTGGAAGCGTTGACGACAATGGATTGTTATTGGTAATGGATATGTTGACTACAATGGTTTGTTATTGGTAATGGAAGTTCTGACTACAATGGTTTGCTATTGGTAATGGAGATGTTGACTACAATACTTGTTATTGGTAATGGAAATGTTGACTACAATGGTTGGCTATTGGTAATGGAAATGTTGGCTAAAATGGTTTGCTATTGGCAGTGGAAATGTTGTCTATAATGATTTGCTATTGGTAATGGAAGCGTTGGCTACAATGGCTTGCTATTGGTAAGGGATGTGTTGTCTATAATGGTTTGTTATTGGTAATGGAAGTGCTGACTACAATGGTTTGCTATTGGTAATGGAAATATTGACTACAATGGTTTGCTATTGGTAATGGAAATGTTGACTAAAATGGTTTGTTATTGGTAATGGAAATGTTGGCTAAAATGGTTTGCTATTGGCAGTGGAAATGTTGTCTATAATGATTTGCTATTGGT
>JANVCJ010092961.1:0-10240 GCA_026413505.1 Epizoanthus ramosus
TGGGTGATGTTGACCAATGTTGGATGATGTTGGCCAATGTTGGATGATGTTGGGTGATGTTGACCAATGTTGGATGATGTTGGCCAATGTTGGGTGATGTTGGACAATGTTGGATGATGTTGGCCAATGTTGGATGATGTTGGATGATGTTGACCGATGTTGGATGATGTTGGCCAATGCTGGGTGAAGTTGACCAATGTTGGATGATGTTGGCCAATGTTGGATGATGTTGGACAATGTTGGATGATGTTGGCCAATGTTGGGTGATGTTGACCAATGTTGGATGATGTTGGCCAATGTTGGACTATGTTGGCTAATGTTGGATGATGTTGGACGATGTTGGCCAATGTTGGATGATGTTGGCCAATGTTGGATGATGTTGGCCAGTGTTAGATGATGTTGGCCAATGTTGGATGATGTTGGCCAATGTTGGGTGATGTTGACCAATGTTGGATGATGTTGGCCAATGTTGGATGATGTTGGGTGATGTTGACCAATGTTGGATGAACTTGGCCAATGTTGGGTGATGTTGGACGATGTTGGCCAATGTTGGATGATGTTGGCCAATGTTGGATGATGTTGGCCAATGTTGGATGATGTTGGCCAGTTTTAGATGATGTTGGCCAATGTTAGATGATGTTGGCCAATGTTGGATGATATTGGCCGATGTTGGATGATGTCAACGTTGATGTTGGATGATGTTGGACGTCGTTGTTGAATGATGTTGCATGTCACTGTTGGATGATATTGGACGTTGATGCTGAACGATAGTGGACGCCGATGGCCATAATCAACGTTGATGTTTTAGACACGTTCGATGTTGAATGATGTTGAACGTCCAACGGCCTTGAGCGGTGATGGATTCCAGTGTTTAGTTAGCACCATATATACCGGTAGGTCAGATTGTTAAGTGTCCGTGAGGTCGTGATCATCCTTAAACATTCTGCCATTCTTACTACCAGCCACAATATAATACTCCAATCAGACAGCTCCCTTAAAGACCACGGCATCACTTCTTCCCGTAATAGTTGACGTTCTTTATTTTGGATTCTCTGATTGGAAAGATCGGAAGTTGAAAATTTGCAAGATCTGTCAACTGCACGCATACCAGCGTAACTATCCCAAATTCTGTGTGCAAAAGTTTAATCTCTTGTAAAAGTGGGTTTAAATCTTAGTTACTCAGAAGAGGTTGCTATTCATGATCATGAATTGTGGATACAAGTTCAGATGTTCTAGCTAGGAATGGGTATACATGTACTTATTTTCTTAACAAGAACATCTTGACTGAAGGAAAATGAACCACAGTAGTAGTCACACCTCATCGTAAACTCTCTAGGGAAACGACAAAATGTTCAAGATAACGGGAGCTCTCCATATCAGAAGATTAATGAAGATTTTTAGTTTTTTAAAAACATACGATGTACGTTGCAGTTATGTGGCAGACATAGCATGTATTAGCCATGGAGAGCCAGTAATTTATGAATTAACACTGGAGTGTTTGGCCGCGCTTGGAGCTGGGCCGGAGCCAGGAAAGATTGTGGTCAAACACACATTTTACGTTGCCGAAACGTAAGGTCACAAGTTTCTAATTGTGAAAGGTAAAGAAGTAAACTGTGCAGATCGTAATGGATTGTAATAAGGTAGTGGTAGTTGTATGGTAGTTCAGCTAGCTCGAGGTGAGTGTGGCTGCAGATGAAACCTATAGGTAGTTTGTAAGCCTGTTTGACTTGACTGTTGTTTTCACTTGTGAGATGTGACTTACGTTATTTTTCTCTTGTATTTAGGGACACAAGAGGAGAGTAGAAGAGCTGCAACATTATCTGGTTAAAGCCAAAAGGTCTTACTCTCTTGCACTTAAGAACTTAGAGGACATTAGTGAAGAGATTCATGAAATGAGGAGAAGTCGAGACAGCCTGGATATGTTGCTTGATAAGCGAGAAGAGGGGGTTGGAGCAGAGACTCCCCAGGGGAATCACTTACATGGTAATATCACCATAACAAACGAAGAGAGTTTCAGTTGCGCTTCGCCTCTGTCAAGCATAAACACTTCAAGTACAGAGCCGAATTACGGTTTTAAGTTAGCACTTGTAACAAGAAACGTGGGTGATTGGCAGGTGTCACTCGCTACCAACAGCACAGGTTTCAAAGACAGAACTCTTGCAGACGGTACAGGTGAACATGTGACTGACAGAGAAACCGAGGTTAGTGGCGACGTAAATTATAAAGAGGGGAATTCAATTGATGGAAGTCAGACGCACATTAATGAAAACGAGAACACAATCCGGCCTCCATCCACGACAGCTGCAGCTTCTGACTGCAGTTCAGGTAGTGCAATTCAGATTCCTGAGTCGTTAAGGCATCTTCCACATGTTCCAGACGAGGTAGCAATGCCGTCTTCGGCTGATATAAAAAAATACGATTGGAAATCAGAAGAGAGCACGCAATCACAGCCATCAGTTCAAAGAGAAGAGACGTTTGGGCCTGATTGTGATGGACCAAATTCAGTTTCGTGCTCCCAAGAAGAGCGACATCGTACTTTGGAAGCTCCGAGTGTGGCTGATCATGAAGAAAGCTCGGACTTGAAAGCAAATGAAGAACGTAGAAATGAAACAGATGTGGACGTTTGCTCATCAGAAAATATTGAAAGTCCTGTCGACTTAAAACACGCCATTATTTCTGAATCTGATGACAACGTAGCCAGTGGTGGTATTTCTGAAACAGAATCAAATAGCACATGTAATGAGATTGTTGGGCAGGAGCGAGACTATGTTTCTGGCATTGAAATTGAAACTGAAGGTATCGAAGGACAACAGTTGGCCATGTACGAGCACAAAGCACAGAATACCACTCCTGAGAAAAACTGAACTCGACTGTCAACTAACACAAGATGCAGGAGTTGCGAGAGATAAATACGGTGTATTTCCAGAGGAAAATAAGGACCTTAGTCTTGAACAGGATAGCACAGAAGAAATCTCTAGTGTGGTTACGGAGAGGGAAGATGTAGTAAAGGCGGATGCTTTTCAGGCGGATATAGTTTCAATTAATAAGCCCGACACGCATTTGCAGAATACTGAACATCCACAAGAGCGTAATGTTCGTGACTCGAAACCGAGTTTTATCGAGTCAGAGACTGGAACTAGTAACGCCATGATTGAAGAAAGTGCTGATCAAAATGATAATACTGAAAATAGTTCATGTTTGGGCAGTGATGATGCAGGAAGGAAAGCAACAGTTGAAGAAAATGTAGTAGACTGACAGAAAGAAAATGATGAAGACTGTCACAGTGTAACAGATTCCAACTTCTAAACGAAAATGAACAGGTTACAGTCCTTAGCTTGGAGGTTAGAGAACTGCGCGATGATTGCATTCTTCAGGAATGCAAACTCCGCAATCAGTGCAGTTAGCTGGAAATGCATACACATTTTTCAATGCTCCCTAAGGGCTTTTCAGCAATATAAAAGTTATACCAACATGAAAATGGACTAGGAAAGGATTGATTTCTAATCTTTGATTTTAAAAATCTATTGAGTTCTATTGAGTTCTATTGAGTGCAATGCAAATTACCTATAACAGAGGTATCATGTTGAGAATTACCTTGACATTGTTCAATCAAATATTTATTGTGGGAGAAATAGACCAGTCCGCAAACATTTTCTACATTCCGGATCGGGGACTTGTAAAGGTACACTGTAAATATCACAATTGTCATTTGTTGGTGGAAGGGAGGGGGAGAACCTTGTTTTATTTACTGGGCAACAGGGTAAGCGATTTCCCTCTGAAGACCATATAATAATCCAATTTAGTTTAGAATAAAAACTTGGAAACCAACAGTAAACACGGCTCCTTACCCCAGATCTGAATGATCTCAGCTCACAAAAGTGTTAATATTTGCAGTATTGTATTTAATTAATAGTATTACTAGTATCAAGAGAATAAAATTCCTCTTAGTGCTGTTACAGAGAATGGTTCTTTCACATAGAACGCAGTGCATGTGAACAGGATCCCCCGGCTGGGGAAAGGGGAGAGAGAAAGCCAGTTCACAGGTTAAGTGCATGTGTACCTTGTGCCATTGGTCATGTGCACGTGCTCACGATTTCGTCGACACTGGCGTGAAAGTGCTCTGTGCACGTGCAGAGCTATCATAAAATGCATCATTGTACATATGGCAGGTACATTTAACTGGATTATACCTTAGTAGACTGAGTACAATGTACTCGCAGGATGTTAAAAAATCTTAGAATTCCTAAAATTTAAACCGGCAAGAATGTAGTATTGAAAGATTTATTTATGAGATGTGTTTATTCGAGTGAAAATATTTTATTTACTTCATATTATAACAGATTGATACCAGAGTCAGTGTAAATAGCTTTAGTTATATAGAATATAAGATATATATACATAATGATATTGCACCGATGTAATAAAATACTGGTTACCTGGCTCGGTTAGCCCCAAGGTTATTCCAGGTAACCAACACCTATCTCTATCTCAACTCCTTCAATTATCTGTAAATTAGCACATAGAACTATTAGAAGGTGAAATAAAGTAATTGTTGTTGTTGTGAAAGTGTTGTTGTTCTATATACAACATATTCAAATGTGCATTACAATGCGTGCTCCCGATTTAATATTATTTTAATGCTTTTTAATTTCAATTTCCCAACTATTTCGGCATTTCGGTTCTACTTCCTTGTTCAACACGAAGGGGCTGTGTAAAGATCGATAATATATCAATAAACTCTTTAAATTCCTGGAAAACAGAACAGTACTGAAACGGATTATCTAAAATACATTCTGGTGCATAAAATTAAAACATGTTGCTGTCAATTGAGTCGAATGAGCGTCATTCCAAAGCCGCTTCAGGGCTACAACAAGGTCACTTGTTACCGCCGGTGCTAACAAAACGAAAATTAAAGCCATCACTTTGCCTTCAGTCCTGGCTGTCACGAACTATCCGTCTTGTTAAGGCAAAAAAACTTTGAAACTGACAAATGTCAAAATTGCCACGACAGACAACAAATCATTATATCACTATTAAAACATTCTGAAAAAATCCAAATCTGCGACAGAACTAGATATCGTATGCAGTAAATTGTTTACAGACATGGTGTGCTAAACACATGTAGTAATTAGTTTGTGTCGTCAAGAAATCGTGTTCGGCCACATGTAATGTATTACAACAAAATAGATGCATACATTTTTAATAAACTAAGCTTTTTCAATGTCAATTATCTCGTTTCTCAGCCATTGTTAAGCATGATTCGAAAAACTAATAGGATTGGTTCACCATTGTGTATGTGGATTTTTTCTGAAAACATTGATAACAATTCGCAGAAAGCACAAAGGTGCCGAAAATGTAGTTTGTTTTCTGATAACAACAAGTCAAATGACAACTCCGAAGTGCTTACTTACACGAAATTCCAAGCTCACGTGTTTTTGCAGCAGTTTATAATACAAGCTCACTCGCGGCCTAGCTTGAAGTCGGAACAATAAAACCCAGCATTCCTTTCTTAAAACACAAATCCGCTGATTTCAAAATATTTTAGCTTGATAAAGTGTTGGAATAAAACGTAAAGAAGTAAAGATTTTGTTCTATTTCCATATCGAAAGTTGTTTTCAGCAAAGCCTAAATTTATTATTTAACCTTACCCCGCAGGCGTGCCATCGTTACATGTGGTATTCGCATCAGTTATATGGTGCAAATGCATGTCGAAGATTTCATGTTCGCCTTGACAATTCTGTAGCTCACGAGTTAGAAATTTCAGCTGGGACATGAGGTCATTCCAGTTTTCGTCCACACCGTCCACGGAGTTAGCCATGAAAGGCAACAGCATCCAAAACACCGCCAACTTCATCGCCTGCAACCACAACAAACATACGGGAATGGTTTCATTATCGAAGGCACGTGCCAAGTCCTAAATGTCGCTTTAACCTTTGAATGATTGAATAAAACCTTTTCTACAAAACAAAGGCAGGACTCTTGCCTTAGCTTTTGAAACTGACTAAAAGTCAGTGCAATGACCCTATTAAGAAATCCAGTTTTTGATAAGTGTTCTGTAACTTCATTTTAGTAACTTCATTTTGTTAAAAACTTGTGTAAAGTACCGAATTTGTTAAGGAAAACTAGAAATAAAAAGATTTTCAGAAAAAAACAACAACACCTAAATATATGTTGACTATACAATGTTGCTAATTTAGTCAAGATAAATCATCGTACCTACCTTTTCACTTTCAAACAATTCAATCACAATAATAAAGTCTTATAGCAATAACTGAAACCTGCAGAGAAAGAGCTTTATAAAGAAATCTTCCACGATGCTCAAGCAGC
Organism: Epizoanthus ramosus; assembly: GCA_026413505.1. Lineage (NCBI taxonomy): Eukaryota > Metazoa > Cnidaria > Anthozoa > Zoantharia > Epizoanthidae > Epizoanthus > Epizoanthus ramosus. Next base: position 6,328 of record JANVCJ010092961.1, read on the forward strand.
AATCTGTACCGGGATCTGTAGTAAACGACTAACAGACTTCCAGCCGTCCTTTAGATTTGTTAGCGTGTGATTGCAACGGAATTCCGATAGGGCTCTGTAAGTGTCCGGTCCTTGCAGACGAAACTGAGCTAAATGGTCCTGGTTTCAGATATTTCTAGTCTTTATAGTATCTGAAGACCTAGCACTCCAAATGTAGAGGAGCTTTGAGTGTTGAAAATAGCTTGGTTTATTTGCAAATGTTCACGACACTCAAGACGCGATATGATTGGCTCTTAATCCACTCTTCGGTACATTAAAAGGCTTCTCTAATTGTTCAATTATCGGCTCCATAAGCCGCGGTGGACGACCTGAAGTAATTAGATGGTTTTGATTACAACTTCCTCAATTATGATTGGCCAAAGTCATGAACACTCTTACTAAGGCATTATTTAATAACATCAATATTTACACAAACACAGATATGAATTGTTCGATTTCTGAAATATCCTATTTGGGCACGTAAATACACACGTACGCGTCTCAAAATAGCTCAGATGCCAAAAGCGGGACCACATGACGGTTTATCAGGAGCTTTCCTGTGCACTTTCCTGGCTGAGCCGAGTTTATCTGACGGTTTAGGCATTTCTCTCATGGCCCTATGTGTCAATTACCCAATTACATTAATCACGCCCGAGTCCATCCCCCGGGACTCTGGAGTCGGCATCTCAAAGCTTAACTCCTTTCGACTTAAGGATCAAAGAAAAATGATGAAAAAACCGCGCGGTCTCCGAGGCATCAGCTAAAGCAATGAATATCAAATAGCAGAGCCTGTAAGCAATGCACAACGCTACATAAATGTGTAATTTTATATGTGGCTCTATATTACATTGGTAACTTCCATACATCCGAGTTTTCTAACTCCGCACGAAGGTCTTTGCACCAACAGTGAGGAAGAGTGGGGTGCTAGTCGGTGCGTCCTTTGAGCTCGGCAGGTCTCGTACCACGTGTATATAGAGCATGCTAATCCCATCTGTAACAACAGCAAAGACGAAAACCAGATGGACGGCGAAGATTTCAAGGCTCATCAAGAGCCAAGAATTAACTTTCAACAGTTTGTTTCAGATGTTGTGTTCGTGTTGAGTTGAAAGACATTGTGGAGACTCCTACAAACTATAGTAATTCAGGCCCGAGCAAAATTCCCAAATGCGGTTGTGTATTGAGTAACTGAGACCAAGAAATACCGTGTGAAGGTTTAGTGAACCCATTTAATCGAGTATTAGCTGATCAATCAATCCGACAATCGTACAAATTGAAGAAGTTGAAGTTTGTATCTTCGCAAACTGCGAAATATCTGTTTCAGCGGGTTTCATTATTAAACTCGACCCTTGTAGCCACTCCGCAGTAATCACTTGGTGATATATGAAGTGTCAAGCGATCTACTGATAATACTTTGAAGTGCTTCATTTCTCTGCATCATTGATACAAGCATTTGTTTTGAATTATTATTACCGGCATCTATTCTTTTCTCATAATTTAAGTCCTTTAAGGAAACTTATACCGTTGAGAAATGTTATATACAATACCTTCACGTTTGGTTCGCACCTCCCAGCACTGCACAAAATCATGCGATACTCAGATTTACGAAGTCCTGTTTCCGGATACTGTTTGTTGACTGACTTCGTTTTGCTGTCGAACAAACCTCCGTGGTCGGATTTCAACAATTTCCGCTTGCGGTGCGGGCCACGCGACTCAACTCCTCACTTTATAGCTTTAGTACATACAGTAGTTGCTAATTGAATATCAATTACCAGATGGTGAACGTGACCCCGGTAATAGGAATTTCTGCCCTGGGCTGAACCGAGGTTCAAATGTAAATCCCACGATGAACTGGCCAATCTTATATACTTGTAAGCCTGACAAAAAGACAAAAGCAAAACTGAACCCGTTTAATCATAGCTTCGCTACCTTCAGTTTGCAATGGTCTCAATACATCAGGCAGAGTGGCGTGGTTCGAGCATTCATGACATAGTTCGAGTTCTTGTATTGAGTATATCTTTTGGGTGGCGTCAAAAGACAAAACCAAAAGTGGGCAAAGATATAAAAGATGTTTCTAGCAAGAATTCTAAGAACAATCTTTATCACAATTAGTGAGACTTGTTTATATTTTATTCTTTAACACCGCCTGAGAGCGGAAGTTGTGGGCGGACTTTCGAAGATTCTGGGCATTCTTCGTTTGTTTCTAAAAACACAGGACGCTTTACAATTTCAATGCTGTTCCGGAGTGTTTGTTGGTTTACAGGTAGGGTGTGTTCTATTTTAATAGAAACTGAAACTTGGAAAATTTTAATTGAAATTAAAATTGCTTGGAGTTGGAACTACAAATGTTCCATCTAAGCGCACACGGAGCCGTAAAGTTTTTTTTTACTCAAAAGAATCATATACTGGCTTCTAAATATCTATCTTGTGCAGCTATTACTACTTAGTTTTTGTGTAGATAAATCACTATATTTAATAGCCCACACTTTAATACAGTATTACATAACCAATGGCACTCGCAACATTTCTACACCAAACTGAACTGAGCACGTCCTAAACACTTGGCAGGGACAGGGACACTGGACAGGGACACTGGACAGGGACACTGGACAGGGACACTGGACAGGGACACTGGACAGGGACACTGGTCAGGGACACTGGACGTCAGGGGGATAGGGACACTGGACAGAGACGGACACTGGACAGGGACACTTGAAGGGGACACTGGGCAGGGGGATAGGGACACTGGACAGGGACGGACACTGGACAGGGACACTGGACGGGGACACTGACTCGCGAGCACAGACTCAGTAGTGGGAGCAGAACATTTGCAAGGAGAAGCGAAAGATATTCGCAGACTGAAGGGTGAAGTGTAACATACTGATGTAGGTCTTGAAATAGGTCGAGGACAGAGGAGTCGGTGATGTTTCCTGGCTTGCATGCTCGGCTCCCGTGCGTCGGTACGTGCTTTTCCGAGTCCATACCTGACATACCATTCATTACCAGTAATATTTTTATGATAGTTCTGTTTTTATAAACCATTAAACGGGGCAATATTCCAATAAATCCGAAGACTATCCGATCCATGACTCTTGGGCCAGTATTGGGCCAGTATTGTGGCCTCTATAGCTCCAGCAATGAATTATTTGCTCATTTGCTGCCATTTGAGGAGAGATCTCTCGCATACCTCGTATTCCAAAGCAGAACACGTAGAGTTAGCTGAATGAAGCGGAAATGTTCGAGTACTTTTAAAAATAGTTCTTTTCGCTATTTCCTGTTCTGAAGAGCAGGAAATCAACAAACTATTACAGGTAAATGTTACAAATTCTGTCTTGTCGTGATCAGTGATCAGTTGATGATCTCAAGAGATTCGAAACTGAACGCAGTTTTGTAAAACAACCCAAATAATGGTGACACAGTTAACATTTGTTTAAGGAAATTCCTGAGATAATCAAGGGATTGATGAGGGGTTTCTTGTCTGATGGAAAACAATTGTGTATTTTCTTATATTCAGTGAAATAATAGTTATAATATATAATATATAATTCTTTATACACATGGTATATACTTTGTTACTTATCTTTTTCTACTTTTCAGCGGGGCTCCATGCTGTTCCAAACTTGGTTGGGTTCGGCCGAAAAACAAATAAGGGGAGAATAAGAATCAAACTTCCACCCGGACTGAACATTCTCATATGAACCTGATATACCAACATCTGCTTATTTCCCAGGCCTATAATATTAGCCTATATTTTTAACTTGATCCACTTCAAATAATTCAATTTCCCGTGGTATACTACGATCTATAACTGATGGCGTCACTCTTCATCTGAACATGACTAGACAACCTCACGAGAACGTCAGTGCCCGGGGGGGGGGGGGGGGGGGGCAGCCCCCGA
>JANVCJ010092972.1:0-10240 GCA_026413505.1 Epizoanthus ramosus
TCCTCCCCCCCCTCCCCCTCCCGCCCCCCCCCCCCCCCGGCCCGCGCGCCCGCGGCGCCGCCCCGTCTTAATAGCGATTTTTACGGTACTTTGCGATAATAACTTTACAAAGTTAGCCGCGTGCTCCCACAATGTTCATTGACCTTCTTCCAATCTTCGAATAAAGCAACAATTATGGTATGCCCATATATGGAATTTCTGTCAAATCGGCAGCCAGCCAGATAAATACACTGCAGTGCGGCTTGAGGTGCTAACATATCATAGGCATGTGAATAGCTGTAGAACACTGAAAGTAATATATAAGTTTATAAGTTTTATATATAAGTTTTATATATTATTATTATTAAGTAAAATCTAGAGCAAATCGAAAAGAACACTTTCTCTGTGATCACGGAACCGATTTCTATTCATTATTTTCTTTTTAATTTTATATATAATCATTATACCGTGAATTTTAACATCGAAGTCGTCAGCCCAAATTTTAAAATAGCTTCTCTCATTATTAAGAAATTTCCTTTCAGAAAATTAATTAAATTACTGATAGAATCTATTGTTTGACGTACATACAGTATTACAGTGTGCTGTGCATGTTGACCATTTGCCATTTTAAAAGTTACCTGACGTAACAAATATGTTATAAAATAAATCAGAATAAATGAACGACTAAAGACTTCGGACCGATAAAATAAAATAAAATAAATACTGAAATAATCAAGCAAACAAACAAACAAACAAAACAATACATAAATATATAGTAAAAAAGAAAGAACAAATGAATAGTAAATGTAAATAAATATCTACTTAAATATATTTATATGTAGAGTTGTTTACATCTGATTCTAACTGATATCGATCATGTTTTATGACCGTTCAGATATTTCCAAGTTGCTTTGTTAAATTTAACGGATTAATTTCAAATTTAGCATTATATATATACTAATATAGCAAAGCCGGTCAAGATGGTGTACTGAGTAGCAAGTTTTTAAAGATAGTCAATTGTGGACGATTTGTGACTGAGTGTTAAAATATAAGATACATATATATAGCAGGGATATGCATAGCTTGGCCACCTGACTGATTAAATGATAGTTACTCAGGTTCGATCAGCCAAGGGCTAACATTCAGATATGCTATAGTTTATACTAATACTGACAGTATACATATATATAATACTCGCATAAATACAAATTCTTCAATTTAATTTGCAAGCAGCTGTTATCTAGACCAAATATTTGAGAATTACACATGTCAGTTACAAAGACTAAAAGCTTTTAGTTGTGTATATATACACATGCGTCAAAAATGAATTAAGTCCATTTAAGTTTGAAAACGTTCCTTTTACATTTTGGAAAGTAATCAGTCTTGATGTTCTGATATCATGTACGTACGTGGGGTTTGAAGTGTCAGTCGTAAATCCGGAAGTTTTTATCAAGCTAATTCAAGATCATTCGACTATGCTTCTGCATAAATAACTCTCTATATTTCTTATAATATAATTGGGTCATTTTCTTTTTTAATTATTTTGTTTTTAATTATGTTAGTAAAACGTGGTGGTAACATAAGCTCACTTTTCTCGAGTTTTGAAGTCTTGGAACAGAAATTTGCACTGAACTCTACACTTCCTAGCATTATTCCTTACAAACTGACGAATCAGACTCGTTTTCTATCGATGTGCATGTTATTCAGGCAGTGACAACAAAAGTGAAAAATAATCAGTTAAATCAATCGGTTCTACGCTTGTGATAGCTTTTTGAAATGCCGAAAAAGTATAGTTACAGACCAAACGAATAAGCACGTGTTGGCAGGTTTGATTACAACTGGACGTCCTTTGCGATACAGTGATCCCTTTTCTTCGTGATAACTGGTTTCTCGAGGAAATTGTTTCAACGTGTATAATTAATACAAATCGCCAAGAGAAGACCCTAGCAGGTGCTTTGTAACTATTGAGGTAAAGTCAGCTAGGTCGGGGAATTAATAAAAATCCAAGAAACCATATCAATTAAGCCTGTGCATTGTTCTGACTCATTCAGAATTAACAGTGTGTTATCTGAACGGTGTGCCCTCAGAGGATCCTAGCAAGATGGTCTTCCTTTTTCAGAAAATAAGACTTGTTGACAATAAATTATATTGATGTACAGATGGCCTTATTTGGATTCTCGCTAATCAAATTATTCGTTGGAAAATTCTGTCGCAGCAGGGACCCTTTCTCAAACATAAACGAAACGTATTTGTAGTTTAATTGGAATTTTTGTCGACGAATATCGTTTGTTTTCCATGTAAAGTTCATGATAAATTGGTGTCTATTTTCGCATGTAATTCTGTTTGCTAGGCGATGTCTAACGCCTATGTAAATAGTGTGTAAATGCTGTAGTCGATTATTTACCTTCTAATACCCCTCGGGAAACTGAAATAAAATGAGTGAGTCAACTCAAAGCTCCCTTTGACTTCAAAATGAACAGACCCAGGAAGTGAGAAAACTATGAAAACCGTTTCACAAAGTAGCCGCAATCGACAAAACACAAAATTTCTTTTTTCTCTCCTTGGGTGATTTGGTAAACAAAGCAGTTGTCATGTATATTAGACATTTTGCTTTGCACAGTAGTACTAGTAGTTTGAAGAACAAATCTTGACACTATCGGTAATACAAAAACGTAATAGGATCGGATTCGGAGTGAGAACTGGACTACCCTGCTCTTGCGGATCTCAGAATTGCATATCCGATATGAATGTAAAATTGACATGTGTCAATAAAAGGCCAGGGATCGTCTTTAATTGGGCTTAATGACATAATAACAAACCGTCAACTTGGATGAAACACGAAATCCATGCAATCAAGCTTGTCAACTTCGTCTCTCACCAACACTGCAACAGACAAACAATGCAGGCAGCTGCTATTGGGAAACATGACGCTTCGGGACTGAATAGAATGTCCGCTACGGGCTCTACTTACGAATGGAGTGATTCAACACATTGTCGCTGTTTAAAGATTTAGAAAGAAGATATATCTAGCTTTGAACTTCTTTAGTTGTAAAATTAGTGCTTGGGAAGGCAAGTTTCCCCGGAAACCATGGAAGATCAGTCGAGAACTAAAGCTTTTGTGAGCGGTTTATGCTCTTGATATTTCAACAAAGCTCGCGTAAGTACTAGTACTTGATGTAAATTAAGTGTGCACTATGAATAGAAATCGGAATTCTTTCGGATTGAGCCGGCTACTGACTGAAGCTGCCATTATCCTGATTTCTGAAAATGAACAGGAAGGTGCCGTATTCCGCTGTCTTAATTTTTCGGCATACGAGAACCCTCTTATTTACTATGCGGGTTCTGTAAACCTAATGTGTCAAATGGTGTTTGGTGAACAATACAACTCAGAAACAGAAAACAAGACGGAAGTCTTTGGTTGTCTCAAACACGGGCTCCGAACACGGAGATTATGGGTTTGGAAGTTTTTTCTGAAAAGTTGTGATGAAAAGTCGTGAAACACTCCAATACTACATTTTTAAGCTATCCGTAATATCAACACCCATAATGAACTTGAATCGAGGCGTGACTTTGAAAGACTATTTGAGATTCCTTACACTAGTTACAGAGCGTTTTTTGGCCAATTTGTAGCTATTGATATCGACACTCGGTTCTGCGTGCACTGTCTGAATTGAGATTATAAGATTTTCTGAAGTAATCAATCATGGACATTTAAAAAAAATAAACACTTTTACTTTTGTTTGGCTGGCACAAATTGTAAAATCGAGCGAATTTTAGCGGCAGGAATCGAGTATCCACTAATATGCAAATGAGGCACAACGCAGCCACTCTGCTTCATTTACACATTAAAAGGAAGTAACTTAGTAAGACACGAAATGTGAATATCAATTATCATATTTCACTTTTTAAAATTGTAGCTGAAGAAATAAAAATTTCAGTAAGAGGAAATCAGCACGTATCAATTTAGTTGTCAATACACGTCGTCTGACATTTTTGCTGTTGCTATGCATGTAGCACTTTGTTATAGGAGAGAAACGTCAGCGTTTTGAAGAGCAAAAGCCGAGTCATAAATTTCAAGAAATTCTCCTTAAGAATATGTTGTTTTATTAAAATAAAACCGTTATGGTACGATCTCGACTAGCAAATTGCAGAGCAAACGTTTGTAATTGTCAACATTTATGAGCCCGACGTCTTATGGTTTTCTTTATACTGCAATCGACAGCTCTGTAGCAAGGGGAGTGATCGTGGGAGGGGAGAGAGAGGGACTCGAGCCCTCCCAACTGATACATCTTGCGGGCTTATGTGGCACTAGGGGCACTACAAATTCTAATAAATTCAGTCTTCATTTATATGTGTTTCATAAATTCAGTGTCTTGTGTTGGACGCTGATCCTCGTGCAAGTCAGTCGAGACCGACGAGCATTTCTCCGGCGTGTAAAAATTGACATACCACAGTTTCCAGTCCGAATTGGCTCATCTCGTCCCCAGATCTCGCTTTGGAAATTTCGAGAAATTTTTTTTTACGGGGGATGGGGGTGGAAGGGGGTGGAAGGGAGGATGTTTTTTCTCGAATATTCAAAAACGAGATCTGGGGACGAGATCAGTCAAATGGCATGTTCTTAATTTTAAACGAAATTCACTTACCATTTTTACTGGCAGATTTAGTTTTCTCGCTTTTAGCTTCGCAATCGCTTTATATTCAGAGCGGACCCCACGCCTCCAACTTGAAGAGGTTCGAATATTTTTCCCTTGTGGGCATTCGTCATAATAACAAAGCGCGTGCGAATGCTCGGAGTTTTCAAAGAGACCAAAATTTCACTAATCAATTCTGTTATGACAAAATAAAGATGCTTCCGGGTGACATTATTAATGTTTTTTTCGGTTCAGTAGAAGTACAATCGTTGTAAATTTACATCGCATGGGTTTTCTATCTCATTTTACGGGAGTGTGTTTTACCGACCAGACGGCTCCAAAAATTGCCTTTTGATAGTTATTAAGAAGCACGTTTAAAAAAGAACCCAGTCTGTTTGCGAACAGAAGTCGAAACTTCTAGGGAAACGGAAAATCCGCGTCAATACCTTGCCATATGGCTCCATCATCCATGTATGTGATTTCCCTACCATGTTTGTTTTGATATTATATTGTCTTGAGTGAGTTCTCTCTCGTTCTACTCCTCTGTCATACTCTCTTAATTATGTTCGGTGTATATCAACCTACGGTGCGCTCTGTTGAGTTCTACAAATATTAGTTAAATATCAACCCCTGGAGAAACTTCAATTTGAACGGTAAAACATCATTCTTTTCTGTGTTATCCATTTGCGTTGTTTGTCGTACATGACGCATATTATCCGCATTTAATACTCCGCTTTTATTACTAAATAGGCGACTGGATTATGATTTATTAGTTTATACATCTAATTCCGATTCTGTATAAATCAAAACGTATTTTGCTTTAATACTGCTACTTCAACTGTTCAAGTCTCTGAAAAAGGATTTTTTCCCTAAAAACCTTGTTTCAATGTGCATCGAGTAGGCCAAATATTAGGAGTGATGAGCGAAAAGAATATCAGCGATCCAGCTTTATAATATAACTCAGCTGTTAAAAGCTGTATTTTTACCGCAAATTTAGTGCTTGAGTCGCATTGGTATAAAGGGATGTTTTGATTTTCAGATCAACCGTTGTTGTCAGTTTCATCAGAGAAGTCATCAATTGTTCCGGTCTGAGTTAACAGGTTTTTTAAAAACAATTACATGTTGGACTGCGTAGTTTCGTCTATAAGGAAACCTATCACTATGATAAGAGTTTTTCTATCTTCGATATTTTGTACTTGTTTTCCTCTCTTTCAAGCACCAAAAATGGTGCTAGGATGGATAATCGAACGCCGAAGTCGCAGCGCGCGATTTTAATTCTTAAAATTTAAAAGTATGTTAATATATCAGTGGGGCGTGAAGTATCGTGTCTCGCGGGAAATGTGTTAAATATTAATAGCCTTGTCGTCAGTCAGTGAGATATTGTTTATCAGGCATAACTTTGAATGTAAAATCTGTGCTTTCTTTCAGGCGAAGTGATTCGCGGACCGTAAATCGGTGAAAATCATCGCATCAACTATCGCTCGTATCCAGCGGCAGTCACTTGGAGATTAAAGGATTGCGAAGTGCTTGGGATTAAGCTGTTGTGGTTCAAATTTGCATGCTTCATTCGATTCAGATCCTCTCGGTCCGGGTGTCAGTGGAAATTTGTGCGGCAAGTCTTAGTTGGACCCTCGAAACTACAGCTTGTTGTGGCCGGCTGGAATAGATGAGCGACTTGCGAAGAATTTTGAGCCTACCACGATTCCAAGATCTTTCGCTTGGAATCCATAAACCTTTGAGGGAACATATTTTACGACAGCCATTTTATTGTTGTTAGAGGTAAATACGTACGAATGGAAAAGATCGAATGACTCGAAGAGTGATCCGTTCCTTTTGGCTTCGCAAACCTTAATCCGTCGACAACTGTTATTGCCAGAAACAGCTTCAAATCAACTATTTGATCAATGTTCCTAACACCAATGTTTTAAGTCACTAGGCTGCGTTGAGCTATTCGACTGCGAAGCCATATTTCAAGCTATGTTGACCGGGCTTCGTGCTCTTGTTCTCACTTTTGCTTGTGTTGTCTTGCACGGGCAGTTTGCAAAGAGTCGAGAGTATAAGCTTGGCTTACTTATACCTTATTTGAAGTGCAAGCAAGTCTATACGTTCCAATATTACTGTGGCAATAATTATGCATCAGCAATTTCTGTGGCGGTGGACAAAGTTAACTCCATGCCAAACCTTCTGGAGGGCCACAATTTGACTTTCGTTTGGGCCGACACATCGTGCGAGGAGCTTATCGCCGTGAAGAAACAAATTGACCAAATGAACGATGGAGTGGATGCTTTCATTGGGCCGGGATGCAAATGTGAAACGGCTGCAAGTAATGCTGCGGCGTTCAACCTTTCCATGATATCGTATGTAAGTACGCGTTCCATATTTTTATGCTATTTGTAGTGTGTAGCGTGCGAAGAGGTTGGAAAGCAGCTGCAATCAACCCATGACAGTTGATTGGCAAACATAAACTCTTTCAGCTTCTTTCAGAAACAAACATCAGTTCACAGTCGGCTTATGTCAAAAGAATGCTTCCTCACTATCCTTACAGACGCGAACACGAATTATCTCAAGAGCTGTCGTTGATGATAGCAATTATTAAACAGCGGAAAATATATAATCGAGATTTTTTCCCTTCGGAAATCTATATTTGCTTTCTATTAAGTGGTCAGGGTGCGTCGTCTATTTGTGTAGTTACCCTGATTGTGTCGGGACCCGTTCATGTTTCCTTCAGTAAGACTATCGTCTAGTAACTGAGTAGATTGCAGGAAGGTTAAGCGATACACACAAGAAAGCTATAATCATGGGATATAAAAATGTGTCTGACTGGAATATATGCCTGTCTTGACTACTCTAGTCTCTAGACTAATTTGATATTGATCTCATTTTCTCGAAGACACTTTAACATTATACGAAAAATGTTACATTTTTTTATGTCATGCGAGTCTTTGCGTATTATTGAAGTATGTCATAAAAAAACAAAATTCTACTTGAAGAGAAACATCAAATTCTTACATATAACCTATTTTGCAAAACTGACAATATTTTGTGTTAAGGCTTTCATTTCGATCGCTAAACAGCAAACGAACACGTTCAGTGCGATATCTACATGTAGAGACGGGATTAGTAGATGTTAACTGATCCGTGAAAGCTTTCTTCTGTTCTAGAGCTCCACTTTGTTTCTGGTATAGGATGGGTTACAAGGTGATTGTGTTTTTAAAAAAACTTTTAAAACTGCTTCAAGAAAAGCGAGCTTGAGCCATTTTTTACATAATAACTGGTGCAGTCGTGACTCGGGGATGGCGTGACTAGCTAGGATTCGCGCGGCTTAAGTCTTAAGAGTTGTTCAGAGTTCAAACCCTTAACAAACGCAGCTTGTACTTGTAATGGTAAACTTCCATTTCTTTTTGAAACGTGTAAATCACCTCAAGGTTATTTACATGTTGATATTCCTTGCTCATTAGGCAGAAAGAAATGGCCAATACACAAATGTTTGTCATTTTCATCAGTCTGTTATGATCTTTTGCATTAATAGAATTGTTTTCATTTTTTGATGTATTTTATAATGGTAAATTAACATAGCTAAGATCACTTTTTACTTCCTAAATGCAAGCAGAGATTGTGACATAGTGCACATTTCATTGGGTCAAACAGTAAACAGTTGCCTCAGGGTCAAAGTTTTGACATTGTAGAGCACCACAAGATAGATTTTCTAGTTTTATAATCAGATCGAGCTGCTATATCATTTTGATCAGTCATAAAATATTGTTATCACAATGGGAGTACTTTCGATCAAATATAGCAATGTTATAGGTTTACAATATTTAATATTATACAACAATTTAGATTAATGTTATCCAGGCTAACACGGATTTGTTCAAAGGAAAACCCATTTTCAACAGGCAATAATGGTACAGTTTTGTCACAGCTTCTTGTGCACAATGTTTGTCTCAGTGGGAACTGTGCTTGTCGATTAGCTTGAGGAATGGCTTTCTGATGTTTGTGTGAATGTTGACGCAGTATGATATGAGGGAAGGGAGAAGGGAGGGCTGTTTCTTTCTGCATTTGTTTTTGGAGTAATGGAGATACTCATTAAAACTGCTCGCCTTGTAGATATATAGGAGTGGCAGATGAAACTGTCTGATCATGAGTTGGTTTCCTTCATTTTGTGGCCTAAAAAGCAAACACATTTGGCAGACTAATTTTAAAATAAATTTAGTGAAGCTAGCAAATTTAAAAGGTACATGTATACTATGTTTCTGCAAGAAATAAAGCAAAATCAGTACTTCTACAATGGCACCGATGAAATGCATTTGAGTAGAAAAACTAAAAATTCGTATAGTAAACTCAGTGTTTCTATTATATATTACTGGCCATGGTCTTGAGTTCAAATCTTCAACTTGCCAATCTTCAACTTTCCAAGCCAACTTTCCATTGACAAAACCTTCAATTTAATTACGTAGTGCTGCCAATATCTTTTATGATATTACACATCTGTGACAATGTACCACTACAATCACGGCCAGTGGCACTTGCATGTGTTGACTTGAATAAAAACTTGTTTCTTCAATTATCCATTTGCTTGGCACAAAGCTTTTAAATTTTTCTGCCTAAGATATATCTTGTACTAATGATAACAAACCTATGTTTAGTTACAATGACATTACCGGATTTTAAACAAACTGGGAAATTATTGCAATGTATATATGTGTCGCGGACGTTACACAATTTTCCCCACCTTTCTGAGCAATAATACATGTATTTGAGTACTCATTCCTGTGAATTGAGAAAGCTTGGGAACTTCACTTGTTAATACACTTCTACGTTTATGTCTAGGGTCTACTTTTCACATGCAACCATTTCAAATACCTTTCTTAATTTTCAGTGATAAAATAATCTGTGACGTTGTGGACGTTACATCAGGTACCAACTGCAGAGCTATAGCACCCATGAGTTCGGTTACTGTTGCCGATAGAGATTGTCCCTTTGACATGCATGTAGTTTGAACTTTACTAATTAATTACCATTGTAACAATCATTGGTTAATTAACTGCTGTTGCTATGGTAACAGTTATTCAAAAACAGGCCCCACTATATAATATATATATAGGCTGCCATCTTGGATCAGTCTATTTTTTAATTTTTTGGTATACTTGGTAAATGCAAACAAGTACAGTATATAACAGTAAAAACAACAAAATGAATTATAAAAACAAAAAAAATCTGAGTTTAAATATATTTTTGCTAAAAATGCTCATTTTGCAAAGCAAATCCTAATTTGCATAATTAATTATGCATAAATTTTAATTAATAACTTCAACTTATTAGTGTCAAAAGATTTTTTGTTAATTTGGCTGCAGCTTCAGAAAGGTTTATTGTAGTTTTTAATTACTGCTTTTAAAACAAAATATGTAGGCCTAAAATATCATGGGAGTCAGTTCGACCCCACTCCATTGCCTGTTCGAGGGCTGATACACACTGTAATTGTGACTTAGACTAATTAGATATTAGATAGATAGATGGCCTTTATTTAAACACGATTGTAGTTTAAGCTTTAGAGCTGGTGGGGTCGTGGTATAACTATAAGACAAAAAACTAAGCTAAAACCTAATAATAATGTACTAAGAACTATTATT
>JANVCJ010092983.1:0-10239 GCA_026413505.1 Epizoanthus ramosus
AGGTCAAGGAGCATGTTAGAAACGCTTGAGGTGTTATGATATCGTTTTAATGTCCATCTTGCGGCGCGTCTTTGAACGATTTCAATCTTGTGGGCTCCGTTATTTTCAACCCCCGGTCTTGGGTCCCATATTGCTGCACCATATTGGGTACCATATTGCTGCATACTTACTTTCTTACTTACTTTTTCACGTACTTGCTTACGTTAACTTACTCACTTACATTGTACTCACAGACTTTAATTAAGTAATATAATATCTACTTAATTACTCGCTCGCTCACTCACTCACTCACTCACTCACTCACTCACTTGCTTACTTACTTACTTACTTTCTTACTTACTTACTTACTTACTTTAAACTTACTTACTTAATTACTCACATACATGTACCTACGCACTTACTTACTTAGTAATAGTTACTTATTATACATGTCTAATTCGTTGATGTATGGTACGGCTTGCTTAGGATCACATAATCTGACCTGGCAGATGGGTAATGATGAGGAGGAAGATGACGAAGAATTGAATCTTGCTGTTCCCCGCCGGCGTACACAACAACAGAGAAGTTTTGAACAGGACGATGAGCTTGACCTTGATGATTCAGGTATTAATAAAACCGAGTTTAATAGTAGTATATGTCAGTATTGCAAATACAATGTGTTTGACTGACACATACCTGTAGCAGTGCCGTGAACACTAGATTTATTTATTTATATAACATAATCAACAAAAGCATAGCCATCACTTTGATGTAGTGCAGTGCAACTATAGAAAAATAGTTGCAGTTACATGAGTGTATTTTGAAAAGTATGATAAAAATAAAATAATTAAATGTTCACTGGTCCAGGTATTCTGACAAGGCAGTTTTAAATGGGGATACTGAAGGTTGGTCAGTTATAGAGTTAATTTGGTAGAGCATTCCATTATTTAATGGTTCTCGTAAAAAAAATTTTGGGGTGAAAGGAACGAGTAATTTGAGTTTTCTGGTAAACATGACTTGGGACAGAAATTGAAGTTTCACTGTTGACTAGTGTGTGCAGTCAACTCCCCTTTACCATGGCTTTGGCTTCCTACCCTTACATGTCGTTATAACTGTCAGTGTCTGACTAAAAATTAGCTAAAATCAATGTCTATTTAATCGAGAAGGCATGCTACAAGCTACCTTGTTCTAGCACTATCTAATCCAAATGTTGTTGGGTACTGTTTTGCCAGGAACAACTCATATTAATTTGTTCAAGTTAACTAAAATGAGCACAGTTCCAAGACAGTACAACTTTAAACGGGTTTTGTCCTGCTAAAGTTTTAAAGTATTTTTGCAGCATCCGAAATTCTCCACAAATCTGCTAAGGAATCAAGAAGTATGCTGTAACAGGTTATTGTCGAGTAGAAAAACACAAAGATATGATGATAAAGATAAGCAAACAGTAAAAAATTGAGAAGATCAAAATTAGTTACCAACTGCCAATTTTATTTCTTTAGCTTATTTAGACAATTATGAAGTAAGTCTAACCCATTCACTGTTTGCATTTGTATTTTTGAAACTCCGTGACATAATTCAGCTAATATATATTTGTTTTGTCGTTTCTTGTTGTCCCGTTTAGCTTATAACTCGTGTTTCAGGACTGTAAGGGGAATAGTGCAAATAGTATAGCCGTGACATAAGCCGCTCGAATGCTCATTCATTTTCTGTCCAATGTTTCAGCTCCTGTAGTACGGCGACGTGGTGCCCCTGTCAACGCAAACTCGACACTACCAGGTGAGACTGTGGCAAGGTCCCTTTCTCACAATATAGGTAACATTTTAACACCTGCCATTCTAACCTGGATGTTTGGGATCTTTGAATGAGCTTTCCTCTCTCACATGGAGAAAACCAGATTCCGCTCGCACTTCGCCATTCTTTTTGTCAACACTAACCACACGGAAATTGGTCTAGTAATAAACTAGGTTGTATTCTTGTTTTGTGACGCAGTTGGTAGTGTAGTTTAGAAGTGTTACCTAATACTCTGGGATATGTTTGAAAGACTGTTAGACAACATCTCTTGTGGGGGAGGGGGAGGGGTGAGAAATGACCAAAAGCATTACGTAATTTCAACGCAGGGCAAATGACAGAATCTCCCTCCCTGGGAGTCCTCATAATAGGGTTGCGAGAATGAAGTCCAGGATTGGTAGAATGAAGATTATATAGGGAGTCCTTTTTCTCTCAGTACTGCCGTTAATTCTACTAATTATGTGCCAAATTAAATTATTTCTGCTGTGTTTGCAGTTCAACGTCGCTCTGCGGCTCCAGGTGATAGATCCCAGTCCCCCGCAAGTGGTCTCACACCCCCGTCGTCAGGACTTCCCAGTAAGTATACGTGTTCGGCCAATCACGTCTTACCTTTGTAGCGAAATACACAGCTAAATTACTAATACTGTTAAGGAAAGTACATGGGAAGTTTTTCTGAAGTTGTAGTACGAATTAAGGGTGTTAGTATATTGAGAGAGGCTGGAGACTTTGTTATGGTTAAGGCGTAGGTTCCGTAGGTTAGGAAGAATGAAGATGCGCACATAGTTTCTGTGTATTATATCTGTGGGTGTAGGTATGTAGCTGGGTGTGTATGTTATCACGCGTTGAAGTAATCAGTCAGCAGTCATATTCCGTTTGGAATTAACTCTTACAAAATCTCTAATGGAAATGTATGTGTTTCATTCGCCAGCCCCTGTGCGGTCAAGACTTCAAGCACCAGAATCAGACGTCAGGAGACGAAGCCTGCCACAGGCACCCACCCCACGGGGAGGACAAATCAAACCACGAAACTCTTACTCAGACAATGCGCTGGACACTCGCGTGATAGGCTCAGCTTCACCACGTGGTCAGCGGTCAATGTCACCGGCGAGGTTCGGTGCCAAGTCCGATTCTCCCGTCATGCCGAGGGGGAGTAAACTTGCAGCGCCAAGGTGAGTTTCATGTATAAACTTACGGATGTGAAAGCGGTAAAATATGCTGTACACAGGTCCAATTTACAAAGGGGGGGGGGCACGGCTATTCACCCAGACCCCTCAAAAGTCTGCGCCTTAACGCGCGAGGAACTGCTTGGAAACCTCTTTATTATCCAGTGTGTGTCACATCGTATTTGATTTTCATATTGTTCAAACATCACGTTTCTACAGGAGAATCCCAGCACCGCGAGGCTCGTCATACCAAGATGAAAGCTGGAAGGAAGGCTGTTTTTGAAGTATCCAAAGTGAAGTTGTGTGTAGAGGAAATGGCGTGTGAAGTTGCCCATCAAACGTTTGAAACGTTCAGCGGTGACAAATCTGTCGACATCACCGAACTCCGTATACCAATAGAGACTACAAATACACGGGATGTATTTGCCTCTAGACGGGGAATCGCCAACTTCATACGCACGATATCTTTACTCACAACGGTGACATAACAGCTTTTCAGTGCCGAGTTCAAGAGCTCGCAGTAAACGTCCTGCCCTGTTGTACGAACATCAACAAGACGTCTGCGGGATGAGCTCCAACTCCCAACAAATGGCGGAGTCGTGGTTCAGCCGGCAGCTCCAAGTGATGTGAGCAATATGGGCGAGCAGAAGCCCATAACGTGACAATTAAACCGCATTATTACTTTGAGTTTAACAGACCTTGGTAAATTCCACGGCTGGCCCCCAAGTGTTAACATATATTCAATTATATACAACTACGTGAAACCTGTAGCTCTTGATCAACAGTTTTAAAGAAAAAATGAACAAGTCTTAATAACTGTGGCATATCGCGGCCATTTTATCGATAATTCGTTTCCTGCAACACTTTAAAAATACCTTTCGTAAACTTGACAACAAATTCTAAAGTTAGTTTCCTTGTAAAGAGGAGCTGCTACGGGTCTGATGGCCAGCACGAGTCCCAGTAACCCATGTGTAGTGGACCTACCATCCTATCTTGCCATTGTGCACCTCCGATATTACAACCAAGATGCTTTGCGGGTGTATCAACTTTACAGTGCGTCTTTGTCACAGCCCACGGCAGGTTATCCTTGCAAAGCATCTTGGGTACAAATGGTTCTTTACGTGGCATTCCATTTGGATGAAGAGTGGCCTGCGTAGTTGGGGGTCATGTTTGGGGACGAAAGACTCGCGACTTGCTCGATAGTACTCGATCACGCACGCTAAAGGAGAAACTGGGGAGGGATAAAATAGGAAGCGAGGGGAGAGAGAAAGGAAGAAAAAATGGAGGGGGGGGGGAAGACCTTCGAGTAATATCGAGTAATCGGCAGTAACTCTCGACTTTCTGCCCTCCATGCAAACAAGACCATCAGCTGTGCAGGCTGCATAAAGAGCAGCTCAATTCAGCAGCACAGCAGAATTCGTTCGTTGTTAATTTTATAACCGTACGCCTTTAGGAATAACAGTGCAAGCTGTAACAGGGCGATGTTCAGTCAGTTTTCTTTTTACTTTCTGTTATGCATTGTATATATATTTAATAGTGAGAAGGGTTGGCAGGGCTTTCGGTACAGAGGGGTCTGCAGGGCCAAGATGGAGTAGATCTGGTATCGTAGGGTTCGATATTCAATTGCATACTGATTACTCCTTTTGCTGGGGATTAGGGAGAGTGGTGGAGGAGGTTGGTGTTGATTAGGTTACAGCTTCTCGATGATGTGCTACTGACGTGTTTTTATTTTACTGGACTATTCTAATCAATGTAGTTTAGAAAACAATATAACAACCCAAATTCATGCGACTCCAAATGACTTTATCCCATCCAGGGTGAACAGTTACATCTCGAAGAAATATGGATCATGCGTAAGCGTTAAACGAGCTCGTTTCCTAGGGAGTGTTGGCTAGGGCTAGGGAGTGTTGGCTAGGGCTAGGGAGTGTTGGCTAGGGCTAGGGAGTGTTGGCTAGGGCTAGGGAGTGTTGGGTTTTCTGACCCCATGCATAGATACCGCATTGAATAGACAATTTGCAGGCACACAAAGCAATGGCTGGTTAGTGGGAACTGCGCACTGTGGATAACCATCATCACCCATCAGCGCAGTGTACAATGACAGTCGCAAACGAGTTCGTTTGAACATCCAGTGTTACGTGTATCAAAATGTCCAACGCTTCAATAGAAATTTGTCCAATCTCGACCACAGAGCTCTTCCCGCTGTTGCTCGTTCCCCGCCGCACTCCTAACAGCTTGGGCTGTGCGGTTGAGATTGAAATTTGTCATGCATGTGACTTTTCACTTTATCTTGTTGTGTTGTGTTTAACCTATTAAGAGTTTTAGTACCACGTATACCGCGAGCGGGAGATGCGGGGGAAGTCCTCTACCGTTTGCCATGGTCCGCCATTTTCGTTTGGTTAAAGCTTCACGTAAATGCTGCGCTACCAAGCGTAAAACATCGCGCGACACCGAATGAGAAACGCGCCAACGTTTCATACATTGTTATGAACACACCTTGTCGTTTCGCGGGAAAAATCTACGTGGTGCTTAAACTCATCAAACAACTACAAATGAAAATCGATACCGTGATGTGTTTGGATATGTGATGAAAACTCTTTTGGGTTTTGTATACGTTAATTCGCAGCAAAACCTCAAATTATTCGCTAGAACATATCAATCACTCGAAAGTCTTTCAACACATATGAAACACCTCACACGGGAGTTAAACACTGCCTACGAAGCGGTGATATGTGATAATTTGATTCCAAGTCTTAGAATTATTTCTGGAAAAAGTGAAGTTTTAATGTTCAAAGCGGTGTCGAGGGAAGGTAGCCAGAGGCTGGCAACTGACAATCTTCTCTCTCTGTTGTTATTAGAGAATGTGACGACAAATTAGTGAGGGTTGGGAGGGGGGGAGGGGGGGGGGGTAACCGGAAGCCTAACATGAATGTAACAATAAGGGGGTACAAATAAGGTACAAATAAGGTAGACATCTCTTGAAAAAATCAGTGGGAGCAGAGCTGTACATATTGTCAGTCAATAATAAAGTTAAATTATTGTAACATGGTGACGTGTTATGTGATATTCTTAAACTCATTAATTATTCAACAAACAAAGAGAAATAGTTGCAGTGTGTTTAGAAATATCATACGTCATACTGCCCCCCAAAAATGAAATTTTATTGGGATGTTTGATTGGTGATGAAGCACATATTAGTCACGTTTTGTTAAAATAACTTTATTCTTAATAGCTGCTCTGTAGTATACAAATAATTACAGGATAATTATAAAACTAGATTTCTTGTCTGAACCGAATACAAATTGTGTCATTAACATATCGGCCAACATGACATTGAATTTTCTTTTATACAATATTTTACTTAGTAACCCTGTTTTTTATCAAATATATATGTGAATTTATGAAGGGTTATTGTAATTGCTAACAATTAACAGGCACATCACATACCGTAAAATCAAACTTATAAGCCTCGGGCTTGTAAATAGGTTTTCATAGACCTACTGCAAGTCTAATAAACTGAGAAGAGTCGATAAAGAAATCTACCGAGCGCAAAAGTCGTAAGAACTATCCAAAACCGTTCTCCACCGAACGTTACTGGACTGGGGGGAGGATTGCTTATAACCTGGATTTTATAGTATGTGATATTTAAGTTAACCGTTCCTCTGACGCGTTAACGCGATCTAAATTCTTAAACGTTTGGAGCGCATGCTTAGTGAAACAATAACAACAAACAATTTAACAAATTACTTTACTGGTAGCTCGACCGTGAAATAATTGTTACGTCAAACGACATACCTCCTCATTCTGGAGCGAATTACGATAACGCAAGGCTAGCCTGGAAGAGAACGGAGGGTAGTACAAGTATAGTCCATAGCCCTGGCTTGAGGCACAAAACCTCTAGGACGCTAGGCGAAATCGGGCAGTGGCTCGTTCAGATTACTGGTGACGAAATGGGAAAAAATGAATAGAAATGAAAATGAATCAAAGCAAGGGTATGAGGGTAGAATACTGCGAAAACTGTGTGCACACTGGTCCCTGTGCCAATCGGGTGCCCGCGTACAAGGTCTGTAGCGTACTGTGCTCAAGTATTCGTTCAGATACTTGCAAGCTGTGTTTAGACTGGTGACTGCCATGCCCCAAGTCAGAATGCAGCCTTACGGCGCTTTCCTTGGGTCGGCTCTGAACGGCGTGATCGGTCAGTTCTCAAATGGAACGCCACAGCTATAGGACCTGGTTCTGGCCAGACTGGGCCTGGCCCATAGATTAGAGCAGCTCAGTTCTCCCATTCAGGAGAGCCAAGGCGCGGGAACGTGGTAACTTTGGCTGGAAAAACTCCACGCGCCCCATCGACTTTTCCACTTACAATGCCCAGAACCTGACGAATGGAAAACGCCCTTAGTTGAACATTCAGAAATAGATAAGGTAGTCATTTGAACGACACAGTAGCACTGGCGGGGCTAGGAAGATGCACTATAGCAGACGAATGTACACTATTAGCAAAACGCCCGCGCCGCGTGTGTGTCTAGACTGTTTACTACACTGCTGTCCGATAATGTTCAGTTCAGCTTTGAACAGGGGCTAGAAAATACATTTAAAAAGTCTCGGAAGCCCTCCAACCATCTTGTTGGACAAAATATGCTCTAGGTATGGCGTGGTACTCAGTGGGAACTGTTATACAAAATTTCTAAAATGTGTCCACCATTTGTCGTGCATCCATACTTTGCATTGTATGTTTTACAGCGGAAGGACGCGGCTGTGGCTGCATCGTTAATAAGAAATCAAATTCTTTGCATTCCCTTGACATTCAATAATTCGATTTCGTTGTTGTTCTTGACATGGTAGAGATTTGTCTCTCAATTTGTTTTATCGTTGTGTTTTCATTATATTTGCTGTCAATTGCATTCTAGTCTCAGACTGGAACCGCTCCTTTCCTCATGTTCGAATCCTGGCTAAGCATGTGCTGCAAATGGAAAAGACCAAATCTGGTTAGCTCGTAAGTCCCGAGGTGAGAGTGTCATAATTTCTCAACATATCGGCAAAAACACAAATTGTGATCAATGAAAATTCTTGATGTCTTCTATCATCTCTCTGACTCGGTCTGGGATGTCTCATCAAGTGTCTTTCAAAACTGCGTGATATTTGGCTTAATTCGACCACGCTGAAAAAATATTTTCCCGCCGCTTTAACATCAGATAGGCAAACATCCACCCTCACAACGAAATACATATAATGTCAACTGTGAGTTGATCAGTCATAGCTGTTAGCGGCTACTCACCGTTCACCTTCACGGCGTAAAGAATATAAGCGCATGCATACCCTGCATCAGACACTTTTGTCAGCACAACCCCCCCCCCCCCCCCCTTTCACTCATCTTCTATTTTTGGCAGTCTATTCTTGTTCAGGGAGAGAGTGACATAGTGCAGAGAAAATGAAATGAAATGTCAGTATGAGCTAAAAACATCTTAAAATACTGAGCTCTCGTATTAGAAGAGACGCAACGGAGGACGGCAACCCACCTATCCAAAAAAAGAACTTCCCTTCTTTCTTTCTTTCTCTTCTATTAATCTCGACGTTTAGTTGACTACTCTCAGAATTTTGACACTAAATAGTAAAAGCGTAACCAGTAAGGTTTCAGAATCTTGAAACTACTTTTAACGGACGAGGCAATATCAGTTGTACTACATACGAAAACTCGAAGGAACCAAAATTCTCTGCTTTCATATTCCCTTTTCAGTACATTCTTTACTATTAGAAGCCCTACTCCCAGTTTAACATATCTAGTCATTTTCCGACTTCCATTAATAATCCGTTGCTCGTATAACGGGAGAACGAGCAACATTCATCCTGGACCACTTGGTATACATATCGGATACACAGTATATGGCTCTATACAGATACATAGCATATATATACCTACACATTTATTCCCACCATTTGCACTAACACTAACAAGTCGCGGGCTCGTGGAGCAGATTGTTTTGTCGTTATCCTTGCGTTTACTTTAACTTTCTGCATGTTTTCTACAGTTAACTTTGACATTACTGAATGAGCATGCATAGTAACCAAGTGTTGTGCATTTACCGTAAGAGAATCCAGCTCCTGCGAAAATGTTCCTATTGCCGTGAAAGGGTCGTCTGCCTGAGAGGAAAAACTTAACTTTTAACTTAATGTTAACTTCAGAGTTGTGCAGCGTGCACTTTACGGTCTGGCGGGTGTTTCCTGCTGAGACAGAAGTTTTGCAATTTTGTGCATGTGCTTGTGCTTAGTTGTGCTTGTGGTTCTGTATGTGCTTGTGCCTGTGTATGCTTGTATTTGTTCTCGTGGCCATACTCGTATGTTAGTGACTGTCTTTCTAAATGTTTCTCTTTCTGTTTTTTGGGGGGTTAGTGCTTGTGTTGGTCACAGGAGTGCGGACAATAGACTAGCTAAGATGAATTGCAAATGGAACGCCAACCAAACTAGTTGACAAAGTAGCGTATTCCAATACATTATTGGGTTCTAAATGTAAAATTTAAACCGGCCATAAGCAAACTGACAAATCCAAATGTAGACGAAATCGTTTTCAATCTTACATTACGCCGCGATATCGAATATCACGACGAGTATGATGCCACCATCGGCCACCGCC
Organism: Epizoanthus ramosus; assembly: GCA_026413505.1. Lineage (NCBI taxonomy): Eukaryota > Metazoa > Cnidaria > Anthozoa > Zoantharia > Epizoanthidae > Epizoanthus > Epizoanthus ramosus. The sequence goes on from JANVCJ010092983.1 coordinate 9,556, forward strand.
ATTCTGTCTGCATGGGAGAGGGGTTTATCGTAAAAATTGGGGATCATGTTAATAATACCAACGACTAGTGTTAATTGTGTAATAACAGGCTTTAAAGGACCGTGAGTTATGTTGGGTGTTGGATACAATTCAAGACTTACCTACAATTCTGATGCCCCACCTCCTCTCCCTGGGTACACTAAATGACACCCTTGTCATGGTATATACGTACCTCGTCTCTGCTGTGCCGTGACCTGGAGCTCGAGTATTCCCCGCTTGAGCGGTCCGTACTCCGCCGTGACCTCTGTTGTGTTACGTACGGCTGTAACGCCATAGGTACCTCCAGGTCCATGGGACACACATAGTCGTCCAGTTCATCACTACCTTTCCCTTTCTTGCGCAGTGATCCGAACGGCGCATTCTTCTTTGGAACCTGCAATGAATTTCAGATAGTTCCATTCTACTTCAGAACCAGCAATGACAAAAGAATTTCGGGTGAATGCCAGCTCCTGGGGACATATAGAGCGTTTTCATGTGACGTCATAGCCGCCATGTTGGTGTACCTTAAGCAATACATTTGTAATTACTTTCTTTTGTTAGGGACACCAACATGGCCGCCATACTTATCGTCAACCGACTCTCTAGGATCATAGCCGCCATGTTGGTGTCCAGTAACAATAGAGTTGTAATTACTTTCTTTTGTTA
>JANVCJ010092994.1:0-10239 GCA_026413505.1 Epizoanthus ramosus
AGATTTTAGCCATATTTGGTACCCTGAAAGAATACTATAGTTTTCCACAAGAATAATTGAAAAATTATAAACTTTCTCAAAAATTGGTGCCCTAAAAGTACTGACATACAATCACGATGGTCATGAACAAATGTCTTCATTGTAATGAGTAATTTAAAGGTAACTTAGAAAATGACATATGAAACGCCCGTTATTTTATTTGGAAGTTCCTCCTAGGGCGTACTTGCGAGATCTGTTCTCTCTATACACACCTGAGTGTCCTGGCTTGCGACCTGCCACGAAAAACCTTCTTGCGGCCACCCGAATTGGTGACAGATCATTTTCGGTGGCATCACCAAGGGCCTTGCCTTGGGGGCAAGGGAGGGAGAGAGGGAGGAAAGAGAGTCGTGTTTTAAACTAGCTATGAGATCATACAGGAAGAACACACATACAGGAATAAATAACATTTGAGTTTAAATCGCATTCCTAATTCACTAAAATGTACATAAAGGATTAAGGTAAGTTTTGAGTATGAGCTTCCAAAATTATCGGCGATCGTGTGATGATGAATTAATGAAAATTTTACAAATTATTTGTAGTACTTTTGGCATACACATATTAAAATGTCAAGTAGCTTTTCTTTAAACAAAACTTCTACAGACTTCAATTTTTTCTTTCTTCACCCAGGCTGGAATAAAGAGAGTGTACTACCTGTCCTAGAGAAACAACACCAATTCAACCGAATCTCATAAACTGCTATCTAAGGCTGGCATAGAACTGAGGCAAGTGCATTGATTTTTACAAATTTGTAAGTAATATCTGCTCAAAAGTTATTTTCCTCGTCAGAAACATTTATACTTAATATGTGGTCGATGAACAAATTTGCTCATAGGTCAGGAGCAAATGGTTTGTCTTTGAGTTACCCGTTAATGATCTATATATAATTTATAACAAAACATTACAAACATTTGAAAGCAATCACTTCCAATCTAGTAAAATGTAACACTAAAACCATTTTCGGTAAGTGGTTCGAGTGGCAAAGTAACTGAGAATTGACAGTGAACAAATACTCGAGTAGAAAGTGAATCGTAGGCCATTCAGCCAAATGAGATGATTTTATTTCCTCTCAGGCTCATACACTTCTCGCAGATAGACCCTATAGCGGCTGCCAGAGACGGCTTCTATCTGATTTGGGGTCGAACTCGTGAGCTGTGTCCAGCTTTCGCAATTCGGGACGTCCTGTTGCAATGATTGACAATAACGCCAACACAATACAACTCAACGCATCACGACACAACACAACGCAACACAATGCGACGCAACGCAACGCAATACAACGCAACGCAACGCAACACAACACACTGCTCAATGAAACTCCATGGTTGTCGGTGAAGAAAGCAACTAAATAAAGGTGTTAACTATTTACCTATGGTTCATATCACCCACTGTCTAAGAAGATTGACCGTGGCAAAGTAACTGATGATTGACAGTGGTCAAACACCTGAGTAGGAAGTGATTGACAATAACACCAACACAATACAACTCAACGCAAAGCAACACAACGCAACGCAACTCAACGCAACGCAACGCAATACAATGCAACGCAACGCAATACAATGCAACACAACGCAACGCAACGCGACCGGCTCAATGAAACTCCATGTTAGTCGTCGAAGAAGGCAAATAATACGTATTGATGGAATCTGTCTTAATGAAGTTTTTATTCACGAAATAATTTCTTGGTATAAAATAAAATTAGTTTGTCTGTGTGCTAATAACTACCTTAACGTTACTATTGTTATCGGATGTACTAAATTTAATAGCTCGATTTGTAAATGACATATTGCTCGTCTTTAACTCTTTTAACGTAGCTCGGATTAAATATTTTTAAAAATCTATATTTATATCTTAAAATTTCGTAAAAAGGTAAATGGTAAATGGTAAAAAAGGTGGCTTACACTATATATTTCGCTGCACGCAGCCTCCTCAGGTCGCCATCTTGAATAAAATCTTGTACTCAGTATATGCGTTGCATAAAGTTCCGACATCCTAAGTACTTCATGTAGTCAATCTACTTTGTGGCCTCAACCACAGCTCGTGGTAGGTTGAAAAAGTTCCATTCCTTCTTCGAGTTCATTAATTTTCCGGCTGGTACTTTGCTGATTCGTACGCTTTCCGCAAATATCTGTCTCAACATGGCATCGTTGATACATCGTTGATAAAAGTACATACTATATTAATAGGCGATAAATCAGGACTCGTAAATATTTTTAAAAACACAGACATGCATCGCAAAATACATGTATAAACAGTTATTATCAAATACCTTGTGTTTCGTTGAATCTACCCGCAGCAGTTTGAAACAATGATCCAACACACCTATCAGGTCATCAGTATTGTATCGAAGCTGTAAAACAAGATGGGTCGCGTTATGATATAGTATATATTGGATGATGCATATTGTACAGATGTCGGGTATTTCTGACTATGCTATGTAAAGATATACCAACATTTACCTTGTCAACTTTGAGTGATCTCCGTAAGGGAAAAGAGAGTTTTGACTTCTTTCTGTTCTTTGGAAGCAAGGCTTCAAACCCATACACACGACTGTCGCTGAAACAAAATTAGTAACATAGACTTAGAAAGTATCAATCTGCTCTTCACAGGCTATACAGCAGCTGACAATCTGTATAATAGAGAGCTGGTGGAAGCAGGAGGAAGAAACGATAAATGGAAAGAACATACACTATAGTTATCAGGCGATGAACTAAGACCTACAAATGATGAAAGGTATGACAAAACTTGAGATTTGTAGGCCCAAAACCTAACAGCCTACAGATTTAAAAATAAGGATTTTATTGAACCATTCTGAACATCTGAAGCAAAATTGAAAAACTGTAGGCTAGAAAATACCCCTGCTTATAGGTTAAGAGACACTTATGGTAGGGAAACTGGCCAGGTCCCTGAAGGCTTTATACATGTACACCCATCACTTCACAACACCAACCTGTCTTCCTTGTCTATTGCACAAACACAAGGGAACATCACTTGAGGCCAAGCTGTGTGGACAGAGAAAAAGTAATCAATATACCATTTGCTCCAAGAATTAAGCATAAATACAAAAAATAACATCATAGAGACTTCTACATTATAGTTCTACCTTCCTCTGCTGCGAATCCTGCTTTGACTGAGCTAGAGCCAAGATCGATGACTATTATCAAGTCCTGAAAGGATAATAAATATAGTTTACTTCCCAAACATTATACGTTTTTGACCACTGGTAAAATATATGATGATTTTTTAAATGTACTAACAACTTTCTCTACAAACCAGAAAGTTTTGAATTTAAGATTTCCCAAACATAGTAAGTCACTTTAAAGGTTTGGCACACCTACACCAGTGTCGTTTCGTGACTTTTCCAAAATATATCACGGAACAATTTGATATAATCAATACATCACCACTAATTAAGCCGTTGCCATGCAACCAAACTTTGGAACAGTGCTCTGGCCAATTTCAGTCTAAATATTTTGGAATTTGGATGACTTGTTAAACATTGCAAAACAGATTGTCAAAGTAAATGAGGGAAGTTTTTCTTCAATTTTGAATCGAACGAAATGATTTTGGCAACTTTATGGCATTATTTAAAATTCCAAGATGGCGGCCATTAAAATTCAAAAACAGCGGCCTTTTGACGTCATGTGACGTCAATTGCGACGTTTCTAACTTTAATAATAGTAACTACCAAAAGATTTGTTAAAAATTGCGTTGCTGTGTCCCCGACAGTTTTTTTTATATCTATCTGGTCATGTGGCATGTCAGTAAGCTGTAGAGACTACTAACCAGAACAATTGCCCTATTTCACTATTACATCACAGGTACTTTCAATGTAATGAACAAAAAGTGATTCATTTTACTAATAAAGGTTCAAATCAATCAACTTTATTTTACATTTCATTTGTATTATCATAAGTTTCAAAGCTCGCTGGTGTTTGAACCGGCCTGAAATGTGGTTTGTTTACATTTTGTTTTCCCCCACTTTAAGCCCACAATGCAACAGTAACACGGATATTGTAAGCACAAATTCAAAGACGGCTTCACAAAATTCATATTAAAAATTAGCTAAAATGTATACAAACAAGGGTTTCTCCGTTTTAAAGGCAAAACATTGCAGTCCTTGCGTATTTTTCTTGAGTTTGTAAAGTGTAAACAAACTGTGACGAACATATAATAGTGAAATAGGGCAATTTATTCAAGGAGTCAACTATACTAAACAAAAGTAGCTTGTTTCTATGGAATCAACTAAATGCCGCAACGAAAATATCATTTTCCAGTGTGAACTGAGAACTGAGAATCTTGAGCAGCAGTAATGAAAGTCCATGATACACGTTCCTAATAATCTAGTTAGATACACCATGTCTGGCGAATTTGATATTCGAAAACTCAATGATCAGTATCAAGAGAACGCAAATTAGCTTCTGTGAAGAGTATTTAGTTTGAATCAAGTCTTTATTTCTCATATTGCCTACCACAGTTCTGGCATCCTCCGAGTCCGCTGCATCACCGATCTTTGACTCGGCTTCAATGGCTTCTCTCCAGTCCTCAGCTTCTGATACCGAGGCACACTTGAGATTTAAAGTCCTTCCTTTCTGTGGAGTTGCGAATGGGTTATTTCAGTAATAATTATGCAGCATAAATTAGGTTAATTATACCTGTGATGCCAGCTGATCTCCAACGAAAACATGACCACTATCAGAATTAACATGCCACTATCCTAACGCCCAAGCAATTAATGCCCAAATTCATGTTACTTCAAAATAGTTAAAAAGGCTAAAAATTTAATAAAGATTTGTGGAATTCAAACGTTTTCGACATGAAGTCATCAAGAATCAAGGGAATAAAAATTGTTCATGGCAAGCACGGCGTGCTTACTTTCATGGTGTGTTAATTTCATGTAATTGGACATATCCAGGGTAAAAGCAAAACAGTGATTTGTTATTACTTGTCCAATTTGGTGCATGTCATGTTGATTAAACCCAATCTCTCTCTTCAATGCATCCTTGTGCAATTCAGTTGCTCTCAACTGAGCAATATACTGCCAATCGCAAAAATATTTTAACTCACCTGTTCCACAATCTCCAACAGTTTTTCCTCAATCAGCCTCACTCTGCAGCCATCAAGCTCGATAAAACCTAACGGACTGCTGCTTCTATGGTCCTGGAAATTGAAATGTTACAAACAATGCTCTTTTCTATCACTGCACAATACTCAGGCGCCCAATAAACAGTGTCTTGAAATCAAGGAAATGGCCAAAGAACTTGAAGCATCCGATGCTGAACAAGCAATTTCCTCCTTGCTCTTCCTTGCATCGTCCTTGGTTACGACTGTCTAATTAGCTATTATACAGGTACTGTACGGACCTCCTAGAAATGACCTCCCATAAATAATGCATTTAGATATTTAGATTTAGATAGATGTATTCCCCCTATTAAGCCCTCAGCTTCTAATTTAGTGATTAGTTCCAATATCGTGTAAATTGTTATTATGAGTGTATATATGATAAAAGGCTAAAATTATGCTAAAACTTGGGCCAAACTTTTTCGACGTAAAGTCATCTTCAGGGTAATTTAGCATAATTTTAGCCTTTTATCATATATCTATTTTTAGCGAATATTATGACTGTTATCATGAGTGTAAAGCGCTTAGGGCAATTAATGAATAGGTGCTACATAAATAAAGGTTTGTTATTATTATTCTAATGAGCCTCCAATCTGAGGCACCAAAATCCCAATAACCACCTACCCAGCCTCTATAAAGCCCCCACCCCCTATTGGGACATTTTTCTTCATTACATTAAGAGGCAGATGTGTTTCAATATAAAAATACCCGAATACGGTGGATGGCATAACTGTTGTGTTTGGTTTACCAGCATAGGCTGTTTATATGTTGGTTTGCCAAATTATATACATTAGTCACTATATTTTAATATTTGAAATTACTGTACTTCGTGGTCTGTTTATCTTGACGGAGAGTTGAAAGATATTGTCAACTGTCAAAAATTATGACAACTCAACTGACAACTGCCACAACGGGATATGACGACCGATCGATCTCTCACGATATTGCCCATATGCTATACTGTTCCTCAACATTATTGGCAACATAAAATTCTAATACACAAGAGAAATGGCCACACAGTTAACTCAGTTGCGTTGTGAACTGTTAGGATCACGTTAGCACTTGCTGTTTGGTTTTGAGCTGCCATCAATCAAGCATTAGTTTGAAACTGAACTGTAACCAAGCCACAGAACTTAGACATGTACATTTGCAGATGGAATAACTGTTGGGAAAGCTGGGCTCTGTTTGAAATAACGCTTGATTGACCGGCAGCCCAAAACGAAACTCCAGGAACATAATTATGTAATATCTATTTTAATAGCAGCTGCTTCTGTATTCACGTTCACTGTAAAAGTTCAAAACATTTCAACTATACCTCAAAGTACTCCAACTTCCCCTCGACGGCCCTGAAGTATCTCTTTTTCCAACTTCTAAACACGGAACCCTAAAATGCAATGAACAGCATAATTTGAGTGATAAGTAATGAGTTATACAGTATCAATGTGATGCACATTTGAACATGTATATAATATATATACAGTGTATATAGAAGTTGTAAGAGAAATTATGCCTTTATTAGTTTAAATATTATTACTATTGTTGTTGTTATTATTATTATTGAACATTGCTGTTGTTGTTGTTGTTGTTGTTGTTATTGATGCATGTATGATTACTGTTGTAATGTGTCATTATCACTATCTTGAAAGACATTACTGTTACTGTTTAAAATTGCCAATGAGATTGTCACTGTCTTTGTCTTTCTCATACCTGTGAATGTTCGTGAAGTTGTTACTGTCAAATTGTAATTATTTTTGTCTTTGTCATTGTTTCTATTGTTGTCACTAACACTATTGCCATTACGTTGTCACTGTCAATGTAGTTTTATTGTTGCTGTAATTGCCACTGTTTTTGCACTGCCATTGGTACTGTTGCACACTGTGACTGCAACTGTCACTGTCATTGTCGTTCTCACTGCCATTGTCATTATCATTATCATTATCATTGTCATTGTCATTATCATTGTCATTATCACTGTCACTGTCACTGTCATTGTCATTGTCACTGTCATTGTTATTGCCAATATTACTGTCACTGTCATTGTCACTGTCACTGTCACTGTCACTGTCATTGTCATTGTCATTGTCATTGTCAATATTACTGTCACTGTCATTGTCACTGTCACTGTCATTGTCACTGTCACTGTCACTGTCACTGTCACTGTAACTGTAACTGTCATTGTCACTGTAACTATCACTGTCACTGTCACTGTCACTGTCACTGTCATTGTAGTTCTCACTGTCATTGCCACTGTCAAGTTGTTATTATCCTTGTATTTGTCAAATGTTAGGGTATTGTTGGTATTATCACTGTCACTGTCAAGTTGTCACTGACATTATGCTTTCTGATATTCCCTCGAGTCCCAATAAAACACACAGCAATGTTTACAGTGAAGGGTTCTAGGTCCACGTTTATGTATAATATCGCTAGAACAGCAATTCTACAAGTCACACAAGTAGAAAAAAATAACTACTAATAATAGTAATCGAACTCTCGTCCATCTAAGGAACATATTTCTCCCTCCATTCCCAATTCATTGTCATTCACTGTCCATGTCAAGAGAAATCAATTTCTCCCTGTCACTGTCACTGTCACTGTCACTGTCACTGTCACTGTCACTGTCACGGTTGTTACTACAAATGCTCTTGATGACACGTGGTGCAATCATTTACATGTACCAAAACAGTGCTTCAATGCGTTTCTGGAATCAATTACACTGTCAGGAAATTTCCTTTGTGCTTTATGAGAGCAATGGAATGAAAGTCTTTGCTGACAAGTCAAGAGAAGGCCATCTCTTCAAGCTCATCTTCACTTTGGACGAGCTATTATAAACTCAATGATAAATATTGTTAACATTGATAATATTGTAATTTCGTATTCATGTTTACATCAATTTACAAGTATTGTATTCCGACTATCCCTGCATAAAATAGATAATGATGACACCCCTCATTGAATCATCACTCTTGTTGTTGGAGTCAGAGTGTTCAAATAAAGTTTTATCACCTTTTTACCACCTTAAAGATGCTTCTATATGAGCAATGGAGCAACTACATGTATCCAGATACAGTATATATCCATAACACTTGTATTTCTTTAGTTCCCTCTGTATTTTACTTTCTCCTGCCCACAGTATAGTTGGCAATCTATTTACATTTACCTTCTTGGACTTGTTCTTGACAGGCAACTTGTCCATGTATCCTGCCATTCTTATGTTACTGAAGAAGGCTCCTTTCTCATTCTCTCTTGGCAGCTGACAAATGAGCAAAGAAAACCAAACCATTTGCATGTTTGCACCTAATGTCGCTTACACAGTCGGGTCGGTACAAAATGTTACATATCACAGATTACTTCAATCAGAAAACGTGTTCTTAGTACTGAGTAAGGAATCCAGTCCAACCTCTGTACAGACACCAATCTACTGATTAATGTGCATGTACACCACACTGTTGTAGATCATTCGGATACTCATGATCATTAAATTGTTTAAATTAACACCTCTATAATATAGACCATCTCATATACATGTACTGACAATGTACACCTAAACACTGCCGCATAGATAAAATTCCATATAAATTGTATCTCTCTACTACAGATGCTACTAACGTTTCTTCACTGCATGTTTCTAAGTTTCTGCCTGGAAACTACATATGGTTAATGTGAACTTGTGAATGGTGGGCCACAAGTCTCACTGCAAATCAAAAAAGCAGAATGATTTCCATGAAACAGTATATCAGTGCTAGAGTCTGCAACTAAGCCTTAGCTTTCTCTGGTGGTTACATAATCTGTGCTATGTACATGTAATAACACAAGAAATAATACAAACACAAAACATGTGAAATTAGGAAGATAAGTTCATGCAACTTTATTAGTTCTCTTGTCTACCTTCGTGGACTGTTTGCAGTCATTTGGTTCATTAGAGAAGCTATATAAATCCTCTTGCTTCATGATTCATCAGAGGACTCCTAACATCTTGAAACAATAACAGTACTCAGCCGAAGTGGCCTCATACTTTCATCTGTGTCTTTGTGTCAGTAGTCTTTACCTTTGCAGACGAGGCTCCAAATGGTCTTACATCCCCAAAAAGGTCCTTCAAAATCGGAGTCTGCAAAAATCAATCACTCATGCAATCATGCAGATGAATGAACGACTGATTAGTTAATTTAGCTACGAAAAAATGAAAACAGCAATCAATCAATCCATCCACCCATCAACAAAATATGGATGAATGTCTTGAATAAATGAATAAACTAGACAATTTAGCTAAATAAACAATGAAAAAATCAATCAATCAATCAATCAATCAATCAATCAGTCAGTCAGTCAGTCAACCAATCAATCAATGACATGAAATAATAATCCATACACTGTATATGGATAGAATATGTGAATAATAGTTAGTAATTGTTCAAAAACTTACTGGATCCCAGTCATGAACATATGTCTGCTCAACTAGAAGTGCATCTGTTTCATCCAGGCTTCCTTCTGATGTTGCAGCTTTCTGCTGGCTCTACAATGAAAACAAAACAAGGAAGGTGTTATGCATTTACATGTATGTATCAGGTGTTCATATTTGCTTGTTTCATATGTCTCATTTCTAAGATCGAGTTTGTGTCCAAGATCTCTAACCCTCAGCTTCCAGTCTTCCTCTCAGTTTGCTAGGGCATTCATCTCAAGTACCTGCTAAAATACATGTTAACTTTATGTCTGAACATATGTGAATCTTTTCATTTTTAAACGGTTTCGGAGTAACCTGTCTGACTGTCTGCGTTTGTACAACTGCCTACATTGTCTCAGTCTGTCTGTCTATCTGTCTATCTGTTTGCCTGCCTGTCTGTCTGTCTGACCGGCTAGCTGGCTGTGTATGACATTTTTCTTGACCGTATTTGTCATCTATCTGTCTCTTTGAACACGTACATGCCTATATTATATAATTATAGAGCTATGTTTCAATCTACAGTTAATAAAGATTAAATCTCTTCGAATGACACTGATTAGTGTCACTTAGGATTCTTCTTACATGTATAGTAGAGAACTTTCAGACCCAACTCAGGGCCCGCGACGCATGTTTGTAAGTGGGGT
>JANVCJ010093005.1:0-10238 GCA_026413505.1 Epizoanthus ramosus
AATGGGAGCATGTTCCAGAGCGTAGGGGCAGCAGCATGAAATGATCTGTCACCGAGAGTTTTTCTGGTAATGTGTTTTATTGTCAAGATTACTGACAATAACCCATTCGCTTTGGACCTGTGTGCTGTAAATAGGCTCTATTATGAAGCCATTTTCTAATTGGGAATCAAAGGGAATCAAACATGCATATTAGAATGATAAACTGAAATGTCTTGAAGGCCGTGACTACATACCCGGTTTACAGGAAATGTGTTTTATAGCAAACAAAATTGCTTGGTTTGCTTGAGCGGTTAAATTAATGTTTTCTTTTTTAATTCTGTAAGACTCTGATCTACCCAGATGATATTTTCTAGTCTCTTAGTGCAGAAATGTATTGTTCTTTTATGCTAGATTCTGTAATTTATCTCTAGACGAAATTTTCCTAAGAAAAAAATGTTATCATCTCAATAAAACAACAAACACGCACCTGTGGGGGTAGGGCTACGTAGTAGATCATGTCCAAATGCAGTAGTGAATCAATAGAGCGTCTTATTCGTTGCCCTGTATCACTTAAGCGAACCCACACCTAGAACAACAGAAGTATAATTGACAAAAAGTAACATATTATATACCATACATCTACACAAAACAACACTGCACAGCGCAGCACAGCACGGTACAGTGCAGCACAGCACAGCACAGCACGGCACAGCACAGCATGGCACAGAACGGCAACGCACAGCACGGCATGACAGAGCACAGCACAGCACAGCACAGCACAGCACAGCACAGTACACACATACATACATACATACATACATACATAGTGAACAGAAATTGAAGATCTCCGATGATTCAGGCCGTTTATTGCATTGCACTACAAATTTGTTTCGAGAGGGCCGAAGGCCCTCTCTCGTCAGGCGCTTTGCTCTGAATGATTACATTCTCTATTGGTCTTGTAATTGAAATTTCGATTTACATAGCGTATCCACTGGGATTAATCGCTACTGACAATACAATAGTCATGCGAATTAACATACAAATGATCAACTATGTGTTCTGCAGAAGATATTTTGAGGTGTGGCGACAAGTGCTAACCAGTTCATTTCGTTTGTTCAGCGTGCTCAGTCTAGGCCTACACAGGATGTAATATTTCTCAGTAATGCAGAGGTTGCATCTTTTCGAAATGTTAGAGTAAGCTTTAGCCCTAGTGATAATTTTCCATGTGATTCTGTAATCGAGCACGTTCTCTTTCAAGTTCCAAATATGCTTGCTTAGTTCCGTGGAATGTTTATACTTCTCATTTCTAAAGGATAATGTGTGATTTCTGAATCTTGTTTTGAAGCTGTTGGCGGTTTGTCCGATGTACGTTTCCTTTCCTCGTGTACTTTCGACGGTCGCTTGGTATATTACATTGTCTGTGAGGCATTCGCCGTTCATGGGGCATTCGTGCTTTTTCCGGCAGTTGCATTTCTTTGTCGCATCTTGGCTTTTGTTCTTCTCCAATGTCGATTTATTGTGTGCGCTGATTTTTGCGGCCAAATTAGGCATACAGGAGTAGCTGATTTTGACAGTGTTTTTGTTAAAGATTTTCCTCAGTGGGTGGCTGCCTTTAAAACATTCGTTTAAGATGTTGAAAAATTTTCTTCCGACGTTGGTTTTGACGTTGCTACTATAGGGCGGGTTGAACTTCGGCCCTCTCGAAACAAATTTGTAGTGCAGTGCAATAAACGCCCTGAATCATCGGAGATCTTCAATTTCTGTTCACTATAATGCTCCTAACTGTTGAGCACTATTCAGCATTTGAAGAAAAACCACAGGATTATATATATATATATGCATTGATTTTTTGTGTTACATATACACTTGCATCCTGTTGGTCACCTGTATTGAGCTGTAATTGGAGATGCAATATTAGAATAAAAAATAATATGAAAAATCATTTGAGGAATAAACTAAGGTGGTAACCTGACTCACAAACTATGGTTGCCATGGAAAAAAAATAATTTATCAGGTAGGTTCTAGGAAAAGTCAGCAAATTTTGGAGTTTTTTAAAAGTGTTTTAATCTTAGTTAAAAATGTTTGAAAATGTGAAGGGCAGATTCCATCCCTGCAGTCTGAATAGGATTAGGGTAGTAAGAGCCAGTTTCTTCGCAGAGCTCGAGCCAAGTGATATAATTGCCAGTTGCTTGTTTCACTGCCATCTTGTTCACAATGGAGATACATGTAGTTGTACCCAGACTTCCCTCCCCTCTTGGTGCAATGTAATAATTAGAGTGACCAAGAGTGGGGCCTGGTACTGGGTATAACTACATTTTTGTACTTTCAAGGGTAGTTAAGTGATCTGAACCACATTCAGCCATTTTATTATTTAAATTGAGATTCATTCATTTGTTCTTTTCATTTAATTTTTGAGAAAAACTTGATCTGGTTCCCAGAGCCCTCATTCTTTTAGGCCTGCAGCGAGGAACAAAGGGCTCTGGAATAAAGCACAATCTGCAGACTACCTTATAAGGAATATCGATTGTCTGTGGGCCGCTATAGTGGCGGTTTGCAGTTGCGCCGGTTCGTGCTTTATCCCCGAGCCCTTCATTCCTCGCCGCAGGCCTAAAAGAATGTGGGCGAACGAGATTGAGAAAAACTGCGAATGATGAGCACTGGTTTCTTAAAATGTTGGTTCTTGTTCAGTTGATACAAGTTCAGTTTTTCATTGGCATTGTAAGTGCACATGATAGCTTGGGAATTTGTGGTGAACTTCTGTGGTCCGATAGTGCATGAATGAGCCATGAACTCCTAATATGCAAACTTCTTTAGCAATGTTATTAACTCCCACAGTATTATCAAATTTGAAATTTACATTCACATTTTGCTAGGGCATGTATCAGATTGTAATATTTGAAATAAAACTAGCAAATAATTCTTGTTAGAAACAGAAACAGTTCCGGCTCATTAGTACTTCTCCTGAAATGCAGTAGAATAAAATAACTACCATATATGACGTATGACCCTGAAATGAGAATATATTACCGGTAAATGGTGCCATTGAAAATTAAAGGTTAGGATTTGAAAACTATAACTTAAACAGCCATACATCAATGTTGGTAACTTCTTTTGTAAATTAGCTGGTACAGGTCGAGTGGACAAACCCAAGTTCTTTTTCTTCTTTTATTGACAGGCCAATGTGGGAAGTATGGATTCAAGAAGTAACCAGTTTAAATTGATTGGAGGAAATATGGCACTGCTACAGGTTTGTGTTTGTTGACTCAGGTTTGCGGTAAATATTTAATATCATTACTTCATTTCAGACAGTCAAGAGTTTCATTACCAGCATTGATGAATCTGGAGCTACATGTGTTTTATTGTCATTGACAATACTCACACTAGACAGGGATAACTCATTCAGATGATAACGCATTCAGATGATAACTCATCTCATGTTACTCATCAAGAAATAACTATTTCTCCAACCTGTAGTTTATCTTGCTTGCCATAACACTTGTCAAAGGGTACGGTTCAGAACAAGCACCCTAAGGTGTATTAAATGGAAGGGACACTGTGATGTGTGTTTAGAGCTTGTGAAAACAAGAGAAGAAAAGATAATTGCATACAAGAATGAGAATACGAGATTCACAACTCTCCCAGGCGCTCTATTACTGGACCAAATGTTTCTCAGGCAGACCATGGTGTTTTTAGTACCATTTGCTATCCTGATCATGATGGTACACAGAAGAGTGTTTATAAATCTGCCCAGCTAAAGATAATTGTGCCACCTTACAAATTGTAGTTACCTGTAATCAGAGACCACAAAGAGGGAGGAGCTATTTTGACTAACCCACACTTTTTGCTTACATTTTAAAGACTTATAGAGAGCCAACATTTAAAGCTGCGCCACAATGAATACTTTTCTACCATAACTTGCAAAACAACTGTCAAATTATGGTAGATCATTAGTTAAATGAAAGTCACTATACCTCATCACATCTTTTTGCATGCCAACAATTTCCAGGTTTTTAACTTTGTCACTTAACATGACTTAGGAATCATTATTTTGTTGTTATTATTGCTATTATTATTCTATTTTATTTGGTCTTTATTATATATTGACATTGATAATTTAAGAATACAAATAATTATTTCAGCAAAAAAAAAAGAAAAAAAAATAGTTATTTCAGCACGATGTGATAAAAACATTTAATAGTTCATGATTACAGCACAAAATGTTGATTAGGAGAATGATAATTCATAATAGTAGAACTATTTTAAAAGGGTTGACACCTGCTAGATAAGCGTACAGTATAAAAATTATGTTCATATGAAGGCCCTGACCACTACCCCAATCTACAAATTGCAAAATTATAAAGAAAATAATATGTAAGAAAGTTGTTGGAAGTAATAAAATAAATAATTATATTGATTAAAGTGTGCTTATTGTCATATTCCTCCAATAAAATATATAAAATATATCATTGGGTAAAATTGTTTAAATTATGAAATGTTCATTAATGAGCTTAAATTATGTTGTTGACCTTAATAATTCAGGACGGTTTTGATAACTGTTTCTTAGGTACAGGCAACAGTGGTTGGAACCCTGGCAGCAATATTTGCTGCAGTTATGGGATGGGTGAAGGATGGCGAGAGTGGAAGTGAACAGATTCACCATGCGACTCTGCTGTGTGCTAGTAGTCTTGTTACTGCCACGCTGGCCAGCTTCATCCTGGGCTCCTTGATGGTAGCTGTTATAATGTTCTCACGGAAATGTGGCATTAACCCTGACAACGTGGCAACTCCCATTGCCGCCAGCCTTGGAGATCTGACTACATTAGCCTTGTTGTCTGGAATTAGTGGATTTCTCTACAGGTGTATTGGTGTGTATTTTTTTCCCATTTATACATTCAGTTGAGTTTGGCATGGTAAAAGTATGGTACATATAAACTAGGCATTACTTAATCTGAAACTGAGCAAACTGTAAGATTTGGAATAAACACTTAGTAGAGACCTATACTGTTTTCAACTTGTGGTAAGCAAACTCTTCTTTTTAAATAGAAACTAAATAAAGTAATTTGTGTACATGATGCTACGACAAAAAGTCCTAGAAAAAGTGTGAACTAACCTTGAAAAGTCCTTGAATTTTGGTATGAACCATGATGACCCAGGTATTAATAATATCTTATTATATGGCTGATTAATTTCGTGCGTTATGATTGGCCAATTTCAGGTCCATAAGTTGCTGTACAGACCTCTTGCTCTCGAGCAGATGTCATTTGTTTACTTTTTCAAGTTTTTACATGCTCTCACTTGCTTCAAATGATCAACAAAGATGCATAATAAATATCTTATTAGCCTTTTAGAATTAAGTATGTAGAAATTGCAGTCAGGCATATTAATATTTTATCTTATTACCCTTATTTGCTCAGTCCGTATATTGAGTTATAGATCCTCGTATTTTCCCTTCCCATTTTCATGGCATGTGTGCTTCATACATGGGCCATAAATGGAAAGAAAAAACCTCTGACCATAACTTACAGTATTGACCTCGCACTCAGCTAAGAAGACATATATATCTAGCTAATTAGCCAGATAATAATTAGATTCAATATAAAGCTAAAACAGACTGTAAAAGTCCTGGATTTGTATACATTGTATCAACCAAACAGTATTTTTTTCTTATTGAATATCCCATGTAAGCACGTCATTAATTTTTAAGTGGTGTAAAGAAACATCGGTGTCATCATTGTTGTCATCATCATCACCATCATTATCAACATCGCTGCCACCACCACCAACACTGCCACAGCCATCATCATAACCACCTCCACCACCACCACAACCATTGCCACCACTGTTATCACAATCACTATCACCACGACTGTCATCATCAGCATCAACATCAGGCCCGTAGCCAGGAGAAAATATTAACCAAGGCAGTAAAAAATTAATTTGGCCGTCTGAGCGCTGAAGGCGCAAGCGAATTCTAGGGGTCCAGGGGCATGCTCTCCCGGAAATTTTTTTTAAAATTTTCATCACTAGAATCGCTGAAAATGCACCAAATTTAGAAAATCAGTACATATATTTCAAAATTTTTACCGAGGCAAGTGCCTCGGTTCGCTTCATGGTGGCTACGGGCCTGAACATCATCATCACCACCATTAAATTGCATTTAGTCCTTCGTACACCTGTTATTGTATAGTAAGTTAAATTTGTGTTTTTGCAAAAGATGACTTGACTTTATATGAAATCTTTCTACCTCAAATGTCAAGCCCATTCACAGATCAAGGGTAGATTCACTGGCTGTCATGAAAATATTGTTATTGCTCTCATTCTCGTGATAACATGGCTGCTGGTCTTTGCATATTTGAAGGTACACACTACTGGATTGCTCCCCTCATCAGCGTTGGTTTCTTTCTAATCTTACCTCTGTGGATATATCTGACCCACCACAACCGCTACCTCCACCTCTCCTAGTTCCAACCTCAAACATGATGTGCCTATTTAGGAACGCTAAGTGGATCTAACAATATTTCTGTACCTCTTCAGCTACAAAGCACCAACAATACTCAATGAAATACAAGCTTGGAATGACCGCCAGTGTAATACTTGAAGAAATCGCGTTCTTTTGAGAAAGATTGAATTTCCGAACAAAGAACTAAATAGACTTAAAGTCCAAAATTTGGTCGGCTTCAGCCCTAACCATAACAGAAGTCTGGTCTTGAGATTAACCATTTCGTGAACCACGGAATCGCTGCTTGTGACAGCATTTGTACCTATTTCTTGTCCCTGCTTGTATTATTATGCGAATATCGAGGTGACAACTTGCTCTCGAGTTCGGGTTTGGTCTTTTGAAATTCAACATAATTCGAAGAGAATCAGGCTTCCACAATGTTGGTGCAGTTTCTACTGAGAAATTTACATGTCTGCAGATCTGTTAATCGTGATTGCTTACAACTTTCATCAGACCGAAATCCAAAGCAAAACGTCTGGACTGGAGCTCTGAACCTTTGCTTCTACAGCATTGCAAAACATGGAAATTTAGCCATTATCAAAATGTAAATGGACTGGTTTGAGTATGCACAGATGATCTCATTAGGAAATGAATCCTGTCACGTTTGGCCGAGTTTGGTACGTGGTGAACTTTTTCAAAACTACTGAAACAAGATACCTGGAATGTCATTCAGCGTACTTCCCTTAAACTCGGTAAACTAACCAAGTTGATGTTACCTTCTTGTGACAGGCTCGTTTTACAATTAGACTAATTATCCAAACTCGGACCTAGTCTTTCTTGCATTTTAGTAATGGCTTATACTGTTATATTAACGATCTTTACTCATCGAGTGAGGACTCCGGTGACCTCAGCTTAACCACAGTCCTTACAACTGATCAGCTCCACTTACAATTCGCTAGATTATTGTGCACATTTTGCACTCGTACCAGGCCACTGTGGGGGCAAAGTTTGAACAATTTGTTGAGTTATTAATGAGACAAAATGTAGCAGGGTAATCACATTTTGCCCCCTCGGGGACCTGGAACGAGTTAAATTTGCTTTGGTAACCTAGCGCATAGCCAGCATGTCACCGCTGACATCTACACTGCAGACTCCACAGAATGCTCATTTACATCCCCCGACGGCTTAGAAACCTCGCCTGCTGCTGTATCACTTTGCAGTTTGTTTATCATGGATGCCACCTCAGGAATAGAAGTTTCCTCTTCTGTTGTGGAAACACTTTTATCATCAACTGGAGCTTCAACTGCTTGCTTGGCCTCGCGACCACTCCCACTGTCTTCCTGAACCTCAGCTCTATGTAGTTGTTGTTCGTTTCCGGACTGTTCAGCCAGATTATGTTTTCCTTCCAGATTACTTTGATCTTCGACCGTATCACCTTTGACCGTCTCACTCGCAGTATCCTGTTGATCGTATTCACAAACGTTCTTAGCAACGACATCACTACCAACTCCTGCTTTCTCGTCATGTACTCCTGTTGTATTTTTCTCCTCTTCCCTCCCCTCTGGGGCATCCGTTTGTTTGTCCTCTGCCCTCCCCTCTCGGGCATCCGTTTGTTTCTCCTCTCTCCTCTCCTCTCCGGCAACCGTTTGTTTGTCCTCTTCCCTCCCCTCTCGTGCAGAGAGTAGTCCAATATTCGCCGAGATCCTACGCGGACTATCCGACCTGCTGTGCGACTTCTTACTGATAAACTGTGATGGAGTGAATAGCTTAGTTCCCGGAGTAGAAGCAAAACCTACTTTCGGGGGTGGGGCCAGAATTTGTTCTAGTGCTGCTGCAGCCGTTTCGACCGTGCTTTGTCTTGCATCACCCTCCTTAAAAAACGGCAACCGTGATTCTTCATCAGGAAACTCAAAAGCACTTGTTTGTTCTTTTTCTTGTACACTCAGTTCATTTTGTTTTTCAGCAGCTTCGACCGTGCTTTCTCTTGTAGCATCCTCCTTAATATTCGGCAATCTCGACTCCTCATCTGGAAACTCAAATGCACCTGCTAGTTCTTTTTCTTGTCCACTCAGTTCATTTTGTTGTTCTATCTCATTCTGAATAGCCTTTTGAGCAGCCACAGCCATAGGGGGTTCATCCGAACCAAGATACTGCGCCAGGCCTTTCGCAGCCAACTGCTCTGCTATGGAGATGTCCTGGGTACCACCATCGTCAGCTGTAAATCGTTCGTAGAGTACAATGCACACGGGTGGTCCGCGACACTGTGAACCAGCAATGTATTGTGAGTGAAAACAAGCAGTGTTGGTGGCGATGTTTGAATACAAAAACTCTATCAATACCCAAGGACCTTCTTATTCTTTACCGTTTATGCTCCAAAAGCATGCCGGGTGTTTTGATTAGCAGTGTTGTTATTTTTTTCAAGCCAAGTCTGTGCACGAAAAGCGAAGAAGTGGATAATTATTACTATTACAAAAAGCTGAGCAACAATTCAAAATTCCCTAACACGATTTTAGAGTATACTCATTACTAAAACTGATAATCTGACAACTGATGCCCGAAATTGAATTCGAGAAACTTTATTGGGACGTCCTGAAGGACGGCAAATGGTTCGGAAATATCGCTCTCGTGCTCGCTTACCAAAACGGATATTTCAACTGAAATAAAATCATTGTTTAGAGAATTGTTTAAGCTTCCCATTGATATATAGGTTTCTGGGTATCCGTTGCATAACTGAGCGAAGATACAATAACTTAAAACACCGCTCAACCTACACGGTAACCTTAAGACGATTACAAATAGCAGTTCATATGGTAACAGTGATCAAGGAAATCTCACCAGGATCTTCGCAAGAAGTTTCTTCCCAGCAACCAACTCTATAAGCTTCTCCATGGCTTCCACTGGCCACTTGGTGTCTTCCAGTAACTGACCCTCGTAGTCGGAGGGAGGCAGAAGGTCCCCGATACGGCATCGCACTGCCTGCCTGGGCAGGTCTAACAGGATGGAGGGGAATCCTCGTAACCTTCAGGGGGAAACATTCTCGTTTTAGATTTCATCACGCGATTACCTTGCAGACCTCTCAACCTCGAAGCACTGGAAATTGGGAGTTGGAAGCCCAAAAATCTGTAGATTGACCATTATCTACATTTTCGGGGGCTAGAAAATGATAAAAATCTTCAATTTTTTCGAAATCCGCCATTTTATTTTCACAAAATCAACTTGATGCGAGAGCCGCTTCTTTTGTAAGTATCACGTAGGCGTGATTGAGAATGTGGATTCTTGGGGCCTGCCTTTATTTGTTCTTTGTGGCTATCGGCTGAATTACTGCTTGAACTACATTCAATTTTTGAGTATAGGGAAAAACGGTGACATTCCTTTGAAAAACTTGAGATTTTCGAAAAATCGTGAGATTTTCGTGGCTTACCGTGAGATTTTACTGAAAATCGTGAGTCTCGCGGCAAAACCGTAAGACTTGAGAGGTCTGACCTTGTTTCCTCTATTACACCCCTAGGTGTGAACCCATGATCGGGTTTACTGCCTTGTAGACTGATTTGTGTTCATATGTTGGACTTATATTATTGGGTTTCTGAGTTACGTCAAGACTGCTTAGTACCGTATTTTGCCGTGTATAAGTCGACCCCTTAACACCGAAAAATGACCTCAAAAAATAGCACTCGACTTATACACGGATCAAAAAATTATCAATGTGTAATGACCCCCCAAAACTTGTCCTCTGACAGCGCCCTGTCGTTTTCCACGGGGGCCTTTTCTTTCTCAATTGTCCTCTCATTATCTCAGCTGCTTTCAAGCTTTTTCTTCAAAT
>JANVCJ010093016.1:0-10237 GCA_026413505.1 Epizoanthus ramosus
CCAACTTGCGCACCCGTTCGAGCACCGCCGAGGGTGCCATGCCTACCTGGCGGGCGATTTCGGCGTTGTTGGTGCGGGCGTTGTCCTGAATGATGGTGAGAATCTCAAGATCGGTTGGGTCGAGCATCGCAGCCTCCTCAGCGTCGAATGATCGCACCGTTCAAGCCCAAAGTCAAGAACGATCGTCTGTCATATACGCAATACACCGACGTTTGTTCTCCATTCACGAAGAATGTAGCCTGGATCTTCGATCTGCTACAGTTTTTGAACTGCTCGCTCTGATGGCGAGCCAGCTGCTCCGGAGGAACCCATGTCTCCCAACCGCCGCTCTCTTCTGCTCAGCGCTCTCCTGGCCCTCGTTTCGACTCCGCTCCTCGCCGCCACCCTGGTGGTGGCGAACAAGAGCGAGGCCACGGCCTCGTTGGTCGACCTCGACACCGGCAAGGTGGTCGCCACCCTGCCCACTGGCGAGGCCCCCCATGAAGTCGGCATCTCGAAAGACGGTCAAAGGGCCCTGGTGACCAACTATGGCAACCGCGAGGCACCCGGCTCGACCCTCACCCTCCTCGACATCCCGCACGCCAGGATTCTCAAGACCATCGACCTCGGCACCTACCGGCGCCCCCACGGCGTGGTGTGGCTGGACAACCGCCGCGCGGTGGTCACCGCGGAGGCCAACAAAGCCCTGTTGGTGGTCGATACAGTCGAGGGCACGGTCGAAACTGCCATCGATACCGCCCAGGAGGTCTCCCACATGGTGGCCGTCACCGCCGACGGCCAGCGTGCCTTCATCGCCAACATCGGCTCCCACTCGGTCACCGCCATCGATCTTGTCAAGGGGGAGCGCATCGCCAATGTGGAAACGGGCCAGGGGGCCGAAGGCGTGACCGTGGCAGGCCAGCAGGTGTGGGTTTCAAATCGCGCCGCCGACACCCTGACCGTGCTCGATAGCGGCAGCCTCGAGAAGCTTGGGGAACTCGAATCGAAGGGCTTCCCCATCCGCGCCGTGGCGACCCCCGACGGCTCCGAGGTACTGGTGACCCGGGCCCGGGCCGGCGACCTGGTGATTTACGACACCTCTGAACTCGGCAGTCATCGCTCGATCGACCTGGACGTCAAGGTGAAGGACGTAGAAGATCGGCTGTTCGGAGACCGCTTCGGCGACAGTTCTGTGCCCATCGGCGTCCTCACCGACCACGAGGGCAAGAGAGCCTACATCGCCCACGCCAACGCCGACGTGATCTCCGAGCACGACCTCGAAAGCGGCGAGCGACTCCGGCTACTCACCGCCGGGCGCGAGCCCGACGGCATGGGCTTCTCAGCCCTCGCCGTCGAGGGGCAATGAGCCCAACTTGCCCGCAAGTTCCGGAATCGCAAGAAGTTCACGGTGGAGCAACTCCGCGGCCCAGGCATTGCCCCGCACGGTGTAATGCCCGGCCGCGCCGGGAAAGTTGAGGGTGCCCTCGGGGATGAACTTCTCGTCTAGAGCATAGGCCGGTGAAGCGGCGAAGTCGTCGACCAGATCGATCAGAGTCAGGTTCTGGCGCGCGGCTTCGGCCGCCAGAAAACGACGCCAGGGCTCGGAGATCTCCGTGGAGTAGTCGCCACGGGTGGGCAAGTGCACCAACACCAAGGTGCTGCCACGCTCGGCGTGGAGCCGCTTCAACTCCGCGAAGATCCGAGTCACCACGGCGCCGGTGTTCTCATCCACCGTGAAACGTGGCTCCCGGCCCGCCATTCGATGGAGCACCTTGCTCAAAAGGCGAATGGAATCGAATCGCATCAGCAGGGGCTGCCGACGCTGGAGCGCGGCGCGGACGGATGAAGGCTGCGGGGTCGGCGTATTCCTGGTGACCAGCCGGCCGCTCTCAAGGGCCAGCACGGGCTTCCCGTAGCCCATGAACTGATCGGTCTTCATGCGCTCGAAGTCGAAGGTAATGAAAGCGAAGAGGTGGAGGTCGTGCTCGACCTGCACTCCGTCGCGGCGATACCAGAGGTAGGCCTGGTCGACTCCGTACCCACCCTGGCCCATGTTGACCGTCTCCAGGCGTGGATTCATTGTTTCCAGGAAGTGGCACCAGGTGTGCTCGTTGGAAACCCCGTAGCCCAGGGTGAAGGAATCTCCCGAGCAGATGGCCCGCACTTTACCCGCGGGCACCTCTGCCGGGATGTGACGCACATTCCGGAAGCCTTGATCGTTCGTTTGCAGACCAACGCCGGGGCCGTAGAGGTCGTCAATACGGACCTTGGGGAGGTTCACCCAGCCGAGATCCGGGTCGTAGCGGGTGTGGGCCCGTTCCGCCACGTGTTGGCTGCGCAGGGCCTGTTGCACCACCAGGGCACTGCTCGCCAGACCTTCAATCACCAGGAATGAAAAGGCCAGCACCAGTGTCCAGGAAAATCCGGTGCGGAGGAAGCGGGCGGATTTTGTTTTGGTAGCCATCGGCTTCGAGCAGTGCGGAACAGGTATGTCTGTACGATACACCAACCCACCCGACGGCTGGTTTCCTCACTCGTGACGCAGCACGCTCAAAGGATCTACCATCGAGGCCCGCCGGGCCGGCAACCACGCCCCAAGAAACGCGGCAGACAGCAGAACCAGAACGGTGCCCACCAGCATCCGCGGATCCGCCGGGTGCACGTCGTACAGCAGCCCCGCCAACAAGCGGGAAGCCGCCAGCGCCCCGGCACACCCCACCACCACACCGGCCACCACCGGCCGCAGACCCCGCGCCAGAGAGAGCTGCAACACATCCCGGCGGCGGGCACCCAGCGCCATGCGCAGGCCCAACTCGGGCAGGCGTCGGCTCACCACCGCATGCAGCATACCGCCCACCCCCACCATCGCCAGCAACAGCCCCAGCACGCTGAACACCGCCACCGTCTGAGCTTGCAAACGCTGTTCTCCACTCTAGACAGGTGAACGGATGAACCTACCTGTGCAGTTGAGTTCACAACTCTTCCCAGACCACCCTGCTGCACACGAGCACTTATAATCATTTATTAGATCCGAGCAGGTCCCATCATTCTTGCAGGGGTCTGAGGCACAATCGTTGATATCTAGAGAGGGATATAAGAAATTTGGTTCAACTTTGTCAAGCGATACGTTGACAGTGACAATTATGTTATATTTCATTTAAAAAGCATAAATCAATCTGCCTTTTCATTTAACATAGCCTGACGTAAACAGGCAGAAAGTTAGGATAACAAGAGGGTAGCGAAGGGAAACCAAGTTCTCGAAACCTCTTACCTGTTTACATCAAGCGATGTAAAGAGAAAAAGCTATTTTTATTTCTTTTGTGAAATAGTGATACAAAACAGCTTTTCCAAAACAAAACAGCTATTTACTGAAATGGAAAAAACCTTTCAATTCATCTTTTTTTACAGTAAATCTACCTGATTTACTTGGTAAACTGGACTAGACTATAAAAATGAATTAATCTGACACAGTTCAGTGAAATGGTGTGTTTATGCAAGCAACAAAGTGAAACTTAACATCTACAACGCGGAAGATGAGCCACACTTCAACAGAGAAACTGAACAATGCAGTTCGGGAGAGCACTTCTCGCTGCGAAGGAAAATAATCGTCTGCGGGCAGGCTACAAATCTACATATAAAAAGGAAATTAAATATAAGCCAATAGAAATTGCGAATCTATTCATTCAACACATACTTGTATTGCAATCTTTTCCAGTCCAGCCTGCAACACAACTGCAGTTGTAATCATTCAACAGATCTGTACAAGTGCCACCATTTTTGCAAGGAACTGGAGAGCATTCGTCGACGCCTAAAACGATAGTAAACACAAGCCTTACCTCTGCTGCCTTGTAGATTAACCCTATCTATGTTGTCAGGTTAAATAAGGCTTTAATTTCCCTATTATAAATGGTAGCAAAACCATAATTGGTAGATTCGTTAATTAGTCGATGTCGTACCTTTAATTTTATCAATTAGATATTTTAATCATGGTTGGCGTCATGTGACGTCATAAAGACGCCATCTTGTATTTCGTGGCGGCCATCTTGGATTTTCGATGACGTCAGAACTTTGCCTTAATTGATTTGAAATTATTTGAAAAAAGCACAGAATTGGTTCGAGTTGCTTTTTATTTCTCTGATTTCTTTTCAGATGAAACAGCTGGCACTATTTTATCGACAGCTTCTCTTTCATTAGTACGTATTCTACCCAAACGCAGTTGTCAACTTTGGGAAACTGGCACTAGAATTAATTGCGCACCAGTTTCCCAGGATGACACACCCAAGACATTTTCAAGATGGCGGACAAATCGTCGATCTTTCTTGTTGAATCTTTAAGCAAAATATTTGGGTGTCATATTTGCGAATGAATGCTGCATTGTTCCTTGGATGGTTTGTGTGGAAACCATAGCTTACTTCAGGATTCATCTCTTCTAAATGTGTGATAGTAGGTTGGAGAAATCACACGATTTGTTGTGGCAAACTACAAAGACTAGTGCCGTGGTCAACTCTTCGAGTACAGCTAAGTAAGAAAACAATTTGTGCCTAATGACTACTTTATTTATCCGAACTAGATTTTCTAAAACTACAAAGCCGGTTTATATTTTAGACATGTTATATGCGACAGTAAACTTCTGCTAGACATAGTTTTTTATTTAATAGGTGACAAAATATTCGTTCGAGTACTTACAGTTTATCTAGTGCTGGTTTGTCAAATTACAACTCTTGAAACGAAAAGCTCTCATTCAACTGAAAAGCGTTCTTATTCGAAATAAGGTATCGCTGTATTTCCTTATTTGGAATCGGCCGTGAGTCAAGAAAACAGCAATTTGGCTACTGACATTTATTGATATGGCGGCGTGTGGAGTTGGCATTCCAGGAGAAGACAAGGCTCGTTTGTTCACTTTTTTCCCATTAATGTTTATTATATTGGCACTGTTAACGTTCTCCTTTCTATCTCGTCATGGTTGCTTCTTCGAAGCTTTAGGAAAATATTTCATTTTGTTTAGATATTCTGCTCTACATATTTGAAAGATTTCAATAGATTGTCTTTTCTAGAATCATTGTGTAATTTATATAATCATAATTTAAATTATGACTTCATATAACGTCCCTAATATTTCATCTTGGACATTACAGACATTATATATCGGATTTTTGCAGCTTCCTATTGGATTATTAATGACGCTAGAAAATACATAACATGACGTACACGTACTTGTATTACAATCCTTGCCTGTCCAACCTGGGACACACCTGCAGTTGTAACCATTCAGGAGATCTATGCAAGTGCCGCCATTTTTGCAAGGAACTGGTGAACATTCGTTGGCGTCTGAAACATTAAGCGTGGTCCTCACTGGTGAAATGAGAATAAGCACAAGAATAAGCAAAAGCCAGTGAGGACATCCGTGCGCTAGAAATAAGAATGAAATAAGCACAAGCACAAGAAAACGAACACGTCCATTCTTTCTTTTGCGTTTTTCTGTGCTTATTTCACATATTTCCATGCTTATTTTACTATTTCGCCAGTGAGGAGAGGAATGAAAGAAGCGCAAGCACAAGCACGAAGTTTTATTTTACCAGTGGCAACACGCGAAACCTCAAGTTTACCTTTCATGTAAACCAGCAATTTTCAACTAATTTGCGAATACTTTTTTCATTAAGGAACAGTTGCTGAACATTTCTTGAATACTGTTCGAGAAAAGTACGAAAAGGTGTAACCCTTCCCGTACGTTTTAGGAAATATACACCACGTACCTATATTACAATCCTTGCCCGTCCAACCCGGGACACAACTGCAGTTGTAATCATTCAGTAAGTATGTGCAAGTGCCGCCATTCTTGCAGGGTACCGATGAACACATGTTGGCGTCGGCTGAAACTTTAGGAAAAGCAAGACTTGCATTATTTGCTTTGTAGATAAAGCGATGTTTGAATAACTCTACACAAGGTATCATTCTTATACCTTGATTACAACAGACTTCAACCCGCAGGTAAGGAATTGAAGTTCTTTAGGTTTATTTACCTGGATAATGGATACTACACTTGTGATGTATATATGGGAACATAGTGTGTGAAGTATCAATGTTATTAGAAACTTCAAAATACAAAATTACGAGATGAAAGATATATATATTCATATTACTGTCATCAATTTTATTTACATTTGGGTTTGAAATAATGATAACGATAATTTCTTGTTCGTTCTTCTTCGTATCTCTTGCACACAAAGTGTCTGTTTCGAAGTTACGATTGTGTTTCATAAGTTTGTCCGTTGCCTCAAAAGTTATCATATCTCAGATCACTATAGTACGTTAGACAAAAAGCAGAATTCCTACCTTGTTCTTGGCTTGATCGCTGGGAGATGTTGGAATGTCGCTGTCCAATTTTCCCCACTGACAGTAGGATAACCAACAGCACAAGCAGCACACACAAGAAGAATGCCGAGCAGAAAATAACCATCCGGAAACGTTGGCTAAAGCAGTTAGTGAATTTCTCATATTTGTTCAGCTCACACTCCGGTTCTCTTAGCCCGATAGTATCATATTCAAGCCCTTCAACCCTGCCGTTGTGTGAATTATTGCCAACACGGAACTTTGTGTCAAGTATAACATTGGAACAGCTATTCGGGTGAGTAGCTGTGTTATCTGGTACTGTGGAAGGCTTATAGTGCTGGGTATATTCCTGGGGATCTCTTTGTTTGATATACCTCACACCCAATTGTTCAGAACATAGCTCTGAAAAATCGATTTTCTCGTAAATACTCTCTTCGTCGTCTTCCCGATGATCGCTCTTGCTTTTGCCGTAAAACCTCAATTCCCTTATCTCTTTCTGTTGGTTCAGCTCACACTCTGGTTCCTTAAGCTCAGCAGCATCATATTGAGGCTCTTTGCGTTGGACGTTATTTGAATTATTGCCGACACCGAACTTTGTCTCTGGTAAAGCATTGTAATTGGACGAACAATGGTCCGCCAGGTGAGTAGCTGTTTTGCTGGGTGTTGCGGAAGCCTCATAAAGCTGTAGATATTCATTTGCATCTGTTTCATCAACATACTTCGCCCGTATAAGTTTCTCGTAAATACTGTCTCGTTCATGGCTACTATTGCCTTCGCCGTAAAAGTTAACTTCCATTGTCTTTCTTTGTTTGTTCAGGTCACACTCGTGTTCATTTACAATACCTTCATGATGGTAGCTCTTGTCTTCGTCAGAAGGCTCCAATTCCCTTGTCCTTCTCGGTTTCGTCAGGTCACACTCGTGTTCATTTACAAGACCTTCATGATGGTAGCTCTTGTCTTCGTCAGAAGGCTCCAATTCTCCTGTCCTTTTCGGTTTTTTCAGGTCACACTCGTGTTCATTTGGAAGGCCTTCACGATGACAGCTCTTGTCTTCGATATAAAAACCCAACGTCGTTGTAATTCTCTGTTTGTTAGAGTCTCTTGTCTTTCTCTGTTTCCTTAGGTCATTCTCTTGTTCATTTACAAGACATTCATGATGACAGCTCTTGTCTTCATCAAAAAGTTCCAATTCCCTTCTCTTTTCTTGTTTGTCTAAGTGACTCTCTGTTTCATTTGCAAGACCTTCACAATGCCAACTCTTGTCTTTGTCACAAAGGTCCAATTCTCTTGTCTTTTCTTGTTTGTTTAAGTCACTCTGTTGTTCATTTGCAGGACTTTCTTGATGACAGCTCTTGTCTTCGTTACAAAGCTCCAATTCTCTTGTCTTTTGTTGTTTGTTTAAGTCACACTCTTGTTCATTTGCAAGACCTTCACAGTGCCAACTCTTGTCTTCATCACAAATTTCCAATTCTCTTCTCTTTTCTTGTTTGTTTAAGTCACTCTGTTGTTCATCTGCAGAACATTCATGGCAGTTATTGTCTTCGTTACGAAGTTCCAATGCTCTTGTCCTTTCTTGTTTGTTTAAGTCAGTCTCTTCTTCATCTGCAGGACATTCATGATGGCAGTTATTGTCTTCGTCACGAAGCTCCAATTCTCTTATCCTTTCTTGTTTGTTTAAGTCGCTCTCTTGTTCATTTGCAAGGCCTTCACAATGCCAGTTCTTGTCTTCATCAAAGAGCTTCAAATCTCTTGTCTTTTTCTGTTTGTTAAAGTTACACTCTTGTTCATTTGCTATACCTGTACAATAATAGCTCCGGTCTTCGCCAGAAAAGTCCAATTCCGTTCTCTGTCTCTGTTTTCTTAAGTCACACTCTTGTTTACTTGCAAGACATTCATGATGGCAGCTGTTGTCCTCGCCACAAATCTTCAATTTCCTTATCTTTCTTTGTTTGTTCAGGTAATATTCAGGTTCTTCAAGCTCTACGGCATCATATTCAGGTTCTTCAAGTTCTACGGCATCATATTCAGGCTCTTCAAGCTTGACTTCTGTTGAATTATCGCCAACACGGAACTTTGTCTCGAGTAAAACATTTGAAGAACAGATGTTTGGTTGAGTAGCTGTGTTGTCTGGTGCTGCGGGGGGCTGATAGAGCTGGACATATTCGTTTGCATCTGCATCATCACCATTCCTCATTTTCGATTGTTCAAAGCGTAGATCTGGTAAATCAAGTTTCTCGTAAATACTCTTTCGATCATTCGCAAAACCTTCGTAATACTTTTCGTCGTCTATATCTCCATCAAACGCGGGGTTACTGAACGCCATGTTCAACGTTCAGCAGGCGATTAGGTGTTTGTTTGCCTTCAACAAAACTGGGACGCAAAAAGGACATATATTTATTACGTTTATATTATATTAGAATAATACATGCACTCTTATGAAATACCTTGATATATCGCTTAAAATAGCTAATTCTGCTTTCATTTCCCATATTCTACTAAACTGATTTGTTCCCAAAAGAAACGTTTGGACAGGTTCAATGAAATGTATTTTTTTAGTTTCAAATCCTTGCAAAGCTAGTCATTGAAACTCGTAGTCGAAAATTGAAATTTGCTTGATCAATTTATGATGTATTTGGGTATAATAAAAACATTTATAGAGCATTCACCAAGTGTAAGGGCATTATAATACTAAAGTTTACAGCGAAATAGAAACGTTAATCTACCACATCCAACTTTACCAATGGCTTAGAG
Source organism: Epizoanthus ramosus (assembly GCA_026413505.1). Classification (NCBI taxonomy): domain Eukaryota; kingdom Metazoa; phylum Cnidaria; class Anthozoa; order Zoantharia; family Epizoanthidae; genus Epizoanthus; species Epizoanthus ramosus. The sequence continues at coordinate 9,061 of JANVCJ010093016.1, forward strand.
ATAAGGGTTCTACATCAATTAGTGATTTATAGTGATAGGGTGACTTGCAAAACCAAACGGCTTGTTAATCCACTCGAGAATATAACATCCTTACATGACGTGCATGTATGGAGCTCTCGTACAACTATTGTACTAAAATATAGATTATGATTTAATTTTATAATTCTAAAACGTGGAAATCTATCAATCATGATCGATGGGATTTCTATATTGATAGCAGTAAATGTACAACAGTCCAACATTTTGGTGGAACAGTTGGGAGGAGATATAAAATACAGTTTAACATTCCGATTAGAGTATCAAATAGATTCGCTATTAACCTGACAAAAACTTACTCTATTATTTTTAAACCGGAACAAAAACACATAGTTTTACACTATGGACCTTCATATAAATAGTATTTTCATCCAAAGAACAGAGAAACACCAAAATTCCTTGGAGTATTTATTTGGACACCACCTCCAATGGGATAATCATATCAAAGATATATGAAGAAAGATAGCTACACGCATGGGAGTTATTTGCCAGTCTTGACATTACGTAAACATGTTAAAAATCTCTATTATAGTTTAATGTATCCACATTTGTCATACTATATAGTTTCTTGGGATAGTAAACCACTATTTCAGCGACTACGATTATTAAACACTGATGCCAGATTACTAAAGTTACAATTTGGTGAACTGTGTTCAAGCACCAAAGCAAATTTAACTGCCGAATATCGTCGATCATTATTTCTTGAACATCACGAAGAGTCCAACATCATGTTATTGAGAATTCAATATCGACAAAGTATGGAATGATATACCTTCGATCATAAAACCGCAAATTTGATCACTAAACTGTTTTTAACAAGGAATTCAGAAATTGCCTTGGTAACTTCAGATGATTCTTGATTAACTCATTCTGACACACACAATTATTTTAAACCATTATTCATTCACGGTATTTTTGTTGTTGTTGTTCTTCTTTTGTTATTTCCTTTGTGTTTGTTGTTGTTGACTTTGTCTACTATTTATAAAGAAAACTGTTGTTCAGTTCACCTTTTCCTTTCCATCGAGTTTATTTTAACGTATATATCATTATTATTCGTCTCAACTAAAGGGGCTACGAATGTCTAATATAACTCTGTTGGGTTTTAATTTGTACATCCCACATTTCAGTATTTGTTTTTCTT
>JANVCJ010093027.1:0-10235 GCA_026413505.1 Epizoanthus ramosus
TTACAAACACCTCTGCAAGGAACAATAGAAAGTGAATGTTTTAGTTCAAACAGTTTTTATTAATGATTTGCATTAGAAACCCTTTTTTTTGGGGGGGGGGTAGGGCCGTGGTGAAGCTGGGCAGTGGTTCCCCTTTATGCAACCTCAGGGTTGTATAATTATTATGTTATGGGCATCATTGGTGCCATTATATGAAGAGCACACCAAATATTGCATATATTTATTTTGTAAAATTGTTCTGGGTAGCTTGCAGAAAATTACATGACTGTCAATTAAGGCCTGGACACACGGTGAAACATTGTATGCAACGTTGCACGCAATGCAAGAATTTCATCATGTAGCCGCCTCTGAAATTGTTGCGTGCAACATTGCAGAAGTAGAAACCAATCCTACTTCTGCAACGTTGCATGCAACAGGCAAGTGGTGGCCACAATTGATTGAAACAATTGTGTGCAACGTTGCATGCAATGTTGCACCGTGTGTCCGGGCCTTAACTTAGGCAGGACAAATGAATCCTAAACAGGATAATTACACGTATATCATGCTCGCGCTCGTGTTTATAAACCTTGACATTAGTTTAGTGTACACACTAGGGGGGTGGGGTGGGGTGTTGGTGGACCTGACTGACCTGCAGAATAGTACCACTTGAGTTCACGGAAGTACACCAGGGCAGCGAAGATTCCGAGGCAGAGGGTATTGTTCATTGTCCCAGCACCATACAGCTGTTGGCCAAATGTCGTAAATTAGAGGCAGATATAAAACTTTGTGTCAGGCCAGGCTGAGAGAGCTGGTTTGTGTGTCGGAAAAGACGAACTGAGCAGCTCCAAACCAAGAACAGACTAGAGTGGCCCCAAACAGTTCTGATAGCTTGACAGCTGTCATATTCCATTAAGAACTGGCTGCTCTGGCCTCTCAGGTCGGCCCGCCATTTATTCTCTTACTCATAAACACTTCCACAATCATTTTCTAATACTATTAAGTACACACAAAGTAGGAAGCAGACAGGTTTCTCCTGTATCTCTGGCATTGCAAAGTAAATAGGATATCTAGACATTTAGTCTTATATACATTTAGATGTGAAAGCTGATGTCTGTATGTGCAGATATTGTACAAGTAGGTTGCAAGTAAAACACAATTTATGATCTAGGCCTTTCATTTGCTTATCACTATCATACTACCCAAAAACTCAGCCCAGAATTTCATTTATCCAAGCTGTATATAGAAATATAAATATACCTGAGAGAAAGTCATGGAAACATTTTCCTTCTTCTTCTTAGCGGCAAACAGCAAGGAGGAGACAAGCTCGGATGCATTGGAGCACAGTGGAGTCACAACGAATGATACGTAGAAAGCTGTGCAAGTAAAAACACCATTCATCACATCAGCTAGACTAGACAGCATATCAAATAAGTATTGTAAATATTGATAACAATGGCAAACTAAAACTGTAAACTGTAAGGGGTTGTTGATGTGGTTAAGAGCATGCGCTTTGTTGTGCCATAGCCCCTTAAATAAATCAAAGTATTGCTGTTAAGACTAGACCAAGGCAAGGGGCTGATGATGATGTCATGACCACTTACGTGAGACAGGGATATGCGAATGATTGGCTGGGTTGGTTAATGAGTCTAGCACATCACACATCGGGTCTGCAAAAATGGTAACCTAAAGAGAAATATGTATCAGATTAGATAATCACAAATCGATGTAGGTAGATCCATATATAAATGCATGCATATGTACCAGCAGAGTATTCCACAAGTAAAAGGTATGTATATCAATATCCCTTATTACTTCTGCAAATTCTGTCAATTAGGGGGGAGTACTACCCAAGACTCACTCCACTAACACATGAATTTATCACCCAAACTAATGACAGAACACTTGCCAGTCCCATTTCCACTAACACACAAATTGATCACCTAAACCATTATGACAGAACACTCAATTACAAGCCAGTCCCAAATTTTCCACTAACACACAAACTGATCGCCAAAACCAATGACAGATTAACACTTACCAGTCCCACTCCCAGTACCAGTAAACCAACAGATTTCATGGCAAGAACTCGCGGGCTTTCCTCTTTTTCATCATCAGAATCATCAGGCTGTCATAAAATATAAAATAAGTACTGTGTTAACTAGAATATTATTATTATTTTAAGACATCGTTTATAAAACCAGACTGAGTGATACCATAATTGTGCAGGTAGTAATACAATGGTACCTTGCAGCTTCCAAACACCACCTTTTAGTTATCCTTATTTATTTCCATGCAGTTTAAACCAGCTGATCTGGAGAATGCAGTCTGTAGTAATTCTATGCTGAAACTGTTCATTCCTAATTTGCTCCTAAGAACATACAACACTGCTGATTTTGCAATAAAAACTGTACATGTACAATGCTAGCCCAGTTGGCAGTGACAAGCTAGCATAATTATAGTTTGCAGCACTCTACATATATTACATTATGCAGCAAAGCATGTACATCATTTGTGTACGGTACATTTGGCAGCTGCAACTCACATTGGGGCAACTTGTATGATGACCTCAGAAACTCTCTTGTGGCGTTCACTTACAAGCGCATAATTATTATCTTTATCATCATAATGTACATTACGTTATGCAGCGAAGCATGTACATCATTTATGTATGGTACATTTGGCAGCTGCAACTCACATTGGGCCAACTTGTATGATTACCTCAGAAACTCTCTTGTGGCATTCACTTACAAGCGCATTATAATAATTATCTTTATCATCATAATCTACATTACGTTATGCAGCGAAACACGTACATCATTTATGTACGGTACATTTGGCAGCTGCAACTCACATTGGGGCAACTTGTATGATGAATCAGAAACTCTCTTGTGGCATTCATTTACAAACAAATATTATCTTAATTAATTTATCCAATTAAATAAGTATTATTTTCTTAAAGTCTGACAATACATGATTTAGTAATAGAATTTAACTGTGGTTAATTTAGTTTATAATTTGAATAATTCTCATAACATAGCTATTATTTTATTATCTTTATTTATATATTTTTAACAAACTATATTATAAGTAGCTGAGAATTGTTAAGTTTTGAGTTTAAATGTTTTTCCATTTTTTTAAATTTGTAATTAAGATTAAATCTGGCTTTATAAAAAGACATTTTTTATAAAATTTCATATAATATTTACACTTAGAAGTACTTACTTTGGACATATTATATACACATCTTTTTGATAGATGGGGTTACAGTACATACTTATGGTACTGTCACAAGCACCCAAAAAGTGACAGTGTGGTGAGCCTAAGTCTGTGAACATGCTAACTGGATAATATCATTATTATTATTATTATTATTATTATTATTACTACTACTATAATCACAGGCTATTAATCAGTAGTAATAATAATAATAACCCTTCTTATACACATTTAACAAGCCTCAATGTGTTTACAATGTTGTTTTTAAGAAGAAAAAAAAAGAATGTTAACAGTTATCAATATCTACAATCTGAATTTATAATAATAAAAAAACTACAGTTATAGTACCAGTAATTATATTAAATTATTTGTTTTTGTTACAAACAAATTAATTGGAGATCAGAAGGACAGAAACTATAATTTATATTATTAGTTTTGAACTGATCTAGAGATTGATAATCTTTATAGAAAGTTTAAGGTGGCGACCAGTACACTGCTGCAGTGACGACACTCACCTCTTCACTGACGGTAAAAGACTCTCGAGGTTTAGCGGTCTGTTAATAAGTAATAAGTGCACTCATATTAGTGTGTCACATGACGAGCTGGGTTGCACAGCCGTATTTTCTGGAATACAGGTATTCTGGTAAGTGATTTTAGCTGGTTTAAATTTAACAGATTCCATTTTCCGTGCGTCTGTTCACTAATAGATGTTCAAATGATGTCAAAACATGGCGAGAGAACCAGAAGTGGCACATGAGCCGAAGGCGAGTGTGTCACTGAAGTTCTCACCATGTTTTGGCATCATTTGAACATCTATTAGTGAACAGACACACGGAAAATGGAATCTATTTGTTTATACAATAATCGAAACAGATTTTTGAGGTTTTTCTCCATTGTAATTCAACTAAAACAAAAACAGAGAAGCAGTGGCATGATGTGTGTTGTCATTTTGGTGTCTGTTCAAAAATCACAGTTTTAGACCAATCACAGTGCGCGCTATATCTTGTTTATTGTATAAACTTAAACAAATTATGAACCTATTATAGCTCAAATTATGCTAATGCTAGGATATGCATAGGCATGTGCACAGGCAGGCCAGATATTTAGAGCCTGTGCAGGTGGTTAGCAGGGACCTATATGGGTGTTGTTACAGGTAAGGCTGTAATGAGGTACTGCAAATAAGAAATTATAAAAAACTGTCACGCACACTGACACAGATTACTGCATATAGTAAATGCACATATTTTGCTGCATCATAAAATCCTTAGCTGCCATAATGGGCTATGCACCAGAATTCAACAAGGAATATACAAGTATTACTTTGAGAAATAAAGCATTTACTTGTAAGCATAATATTTATTTATCAATTGGCTCCAAATGCTCAGCAGCAATATATGTGTACAGTCATGTACATGTACTCTGAAGTTTGCATTTTTTATACATGGTAATAATAATAATAATAATAATAATAATAATAAGAAGAAGAAGAAGAAGAAGAAGAATTATAGTCTTTATTAGATATTCTGTATCCTTTAAGGTGATGATACGTTACACGGGATAACGATTTTTAACGCAACATTGTTGTGCTAAAAGTTATAATCGTGTAACATACATGTAGCGCGCTGGAATATTTTGTGCACTTTTTGTTGCAGCAACATGTTGCAGGTTTTTGACTTTCATTCAAATACCTGCAACATGTTGCGGAAACAATAACTGCCCTAAAAATCACAGCGTGCGCTAATTATTATACGATTACAACTTTTAGTGCAACAATGTTGTGTTAAAAATCATCCATGTAACATCTGTAGCTTTACATGATTAAAAATATACACTAAGCTCAATCATAGGATTAAAATATTGCTTATACATAATAATAATAATTATAATAATAATAATAATAATAATAATGATAATAATAATAGGAAATGGTTTATTAGCACATCCAACAGGTGGCTCTTCTGATGTTAATAAAATAATACAAATACAATATATATACTAGCTGTTACCTCAGGTAAGGGAAATGTTCTCGAGCAAGCATTTGGTGTAATTCGGATCGTGTCATGGAATTTTTTCAATGGTTCTTAAGCAAAATAAATAGAATTACAAACCATTTATTAATGAATGATTCAATGAACCAACTCCAAGAACTTCATGCAGTGACGTCCACAGTATAAATCAGCATCAAGAACACTATCACTTTTAAAACTCAACACTGCAACATGCACGTCAACCATGGCCAAGGAAGACAAATTTCTCCTCAATGCATGTGCTTTTAAAAACAAATGCCGGTTGGACCTCAGGAGCAGAAATAATCTGTTGACACCGGCCAATTTGATAGGGGAATTGGGGGTGCACTCGGCTAGACTGCAGAGGCATGAGAGTGGAGGCCGGACGAACAAAAACACTCCAAATTTGAACGTCAAAATTGTGATATCCAATGCTAAAATGTTGCTAATATTTTGGCACTCATTCGGTAAAACTACGTGCTCACCAACAAATATTTGCAGGAGAATGGTGGATGGACTTGACCATAATACAGGAGAAGAATAGTGGAAATCGGATGGATTGAACAAGTCCACTCCAAAATCATGATATTGAATGTCTTTAGAACCCTAATACTTGCCGCCAACAATTTTACACTTGCTGAATTTTACACTTCTCTCGACAGCAACTAGCAGTTACCAAAGGTAAAACAATTGCTGGCAGTCAAGCATTTCAACTTCTGTTTTCAATTTTGTTCTCCAATATGTGCAACAAATGAAACAAGATCTCACACTTGGTTATTACGATGATAAAGTTCAAGATGTTGTTACCTCATCTGCATCAGTTGCATCTTTCTGTTCATCCTTGGGGATGATTGGGTCTGACTCTGATGGCTCTTGCTTCTTCAATCCTTTGCCCATGTGCCATGCCTTAAAGTACTTCTTCTGCAGACCTCCAGCTGTGTGATATGGAATAATTTAAATTTATAAAATAATCAATTTCAAACTCGACCTAATGGTTTTACATCGGTAACCAGAAACAGTTCAGATTTGAGAACTGACAAACTTGGCGCTAGTAAGTAAGTATATAAGTAAGTAAGTAAAGTCTTTATTTCATGAGGGTAACACATAATAGTGTACAAACACTAATAAACTTGTGGCCCTTGATTACAATAAAAATTTACAATTTGATACATTAAAAACAGGACTAATCTAATTACAAGTTCATAAAAATCCTAAAAACTAATCTAAAATATTTACCGTAATCTAAAAACTTGAAGGATAATATAAAAATGTCGTAGGAGAATTTATGGATTAAAATGAGATAAAAGTCATTTATAGATGAAAAATCACCTCCAATCACAACCCCCACCCCCTAAAAATAATTATGGCCCTTTGAACTGACATATATAAGCCCTGGGTTTATTATCAGACGTTTGTTGTATACATATAGTGATGGAATAGTGACTGTACGTGTACTAACTAAAGGTGTCTTGCTCCACTTACACTTAGCTGGTTCTCCGCCCTCCGTGGCACCATCAACTGCCTCGTCCCCGTCTGTGGCTTGGGTGGCAGGTTTAGGTGCTGGCATGGTGCGCTTGGACAGCAGCAACATGTGGTGCAAAACCTTCCTTTGGATGCTGAACGCACAATTATGATAATCAGGTAATCAACCTCTATATTCTCCTTACAAAGTCAACACAAAAGTATTTAGTTATTTGATTCACTGGTAATTTTTGTGTTGCAAATAAGTCAGTAATAACTTTACTGTAATCTTTAATACACTTACTGCTGCTGCCTGTGTCTATCTGCCCGCCGTTTTGCTTCTTTGCTGTCGTATGCCTATAACAAAAAAAAAACATTCATGGTTATGTGCACATCTGATACATGTGTGGGACAGCACACACACTTGTGAGTCGATCAAAACAACCAAACATGACAACATCTGATACACATATCTCGCTCTAAAATTGGTTTGAAAAAAAAAACTTCCCACTCTTTAACCCCCAGTGACAAGAAGGCAAAGTAGAGGTCAACTTACCAAGAACGCAAGGTATAGCACAAAGCTTATAAAGCAGATGATCATGGTTGCCAGTGCAGCGTTGCGTACATATTGTGGCTGGTCTCCGCGTTTAGTTGGCCCAAAATGCCAGTCGGCTCCTTGCACAATGCTATTTAGTTGAAACAGAAATCATTAAAGACTAAGACTAAGATTTTTTTACTGTAATTATATTTTCTCATATGAATTTCTTTATAAATCTTGTTCTTTAACAAAATTTCTATCAAAATATATTCAAGACTGATCTCAAATTATTTAATACATATCATGAATGTGACTGTGATCATATTTAATTCAATTTACATAAAGTTCTAAAATAAGGCTGACCAGAATATTTTTGGAGTTTCAGTGACAAAATAAAGACTGCACAATAGCTCACTATTATTTTTTAAAAGACTTACTGTTTTGTTTTTAGAGAGGTTCATTTGTGTAGGCTTGTGTTTCAAAAGAGAAAATTTTATTAGCGACTATATATAGATTTCACTCCGTCTTGTATATAAATTGTAGTTCCAGGGGGTTTGTTCGAACCACCTTTTCTACAGCCAGCTTTAGCTTGAGATTACTCTTGAAAAGCATGTCTTGATATCAGGCCAACTACACCCTGGCGACTATACAGTATATAATTATATAAAATTATATAACTATCATCTGCCATGTAAACTGTTAAAGAAAATTCAACAATAAATTATTGTATTGTATTGTATTGTATTGTATAATTTGTTGTATTGTATTATTGGGCTATTCCAAATTTAATCTGCACCCCCCGCCTGTTGAGGAACCTTTTCTGTACATTTATGAGGGGTACCCCCCGGAATTGTGAAATTTTCCTAGCCCACCATGGAATTTCCGTGGAAAGTTATGGCCCATCCCTGGAATTCTGAGTGTCTTAAAAAATGGAGTAGCCCATTGTATTGTATTGTATTGTATTGTATTGTATTGTATTGTATTGTATTATATCTGAATCCTAGTAATGCTGGTACATATACAATAAAGTGTCCACTGGACCCTTACAAATAAAATGTTGATGTGGCCAACATGAGACCCAGAGCAGTCCTCACATCCCCAAGTACTGTCACACCCTGGGGAGAACAATGAGGGGCATTCAAATGTCTTACTCTGCTGATGAATAATCAATGATTAAATATATTCTTTTATTAGAAACATTTTAAGTCTAATGATTCTGTTTACCTGTTTACAACAACTGAACGTTCCATATCCAGTTCCCTCAATGGCTTCACCTTTCCTATCCAGGTCGCATCGACCAATCACAACGCTTCCTGCCCATGCCGCTGTCAGCAACATAATAGTGCTGCCTGCCAGTGTACTGTTAAACATTGAATGAACATGCAATTTGTTTGTCTTGAAACTTACTCAACCATTAAACTGCAACATTACTAGCTTGTCATAATTAGAACACTCTGAGTGTGTTCATAAGTAGAAATAAAAACTCTGCCAAAATATTTTCTTCTTCTGTGGCTCATTGTTTCCTCTGTGTTCAAAATTACCCATTAATATAGCATATTGGGTTATTCCACAAAAAAGCCACAGGTGGGAGGGCAGCTTCTGAGGGGCCCGGAAATCCTGGCAGAGGGGCCATTAAGCTGCAAAATTCATACTCAGAAGTTAATCTTGGCTCATAACGAAAAATATATATTTATGTTTATTTAAAGATTTTAAAGCTTTAAGTTAACCGTGTTTTCAATTCATGAATAACTCTTAAAAACTGACATGTTCTTGCTTTTGTTCCCTTACCTGGTACGAAACACGAAGCCGGTGATTCATGATTATTTTTGTATGTATCAAGTAACTGCAGTCTAGACTTTAGCCAGTTGGCCAAATGGATTAGTTGCAAGTTACAGATGCATTTAGTCTTTTTAAAACTTGCAAATGCATTCACCAATACATTACAATTGGCTGTGTAATGTGCCAGCTCAGGTAATCAAATTTACAGCTACATACCCCATGCCTACTGACAGCTTTCTCTGTGCATCCTCAAGTGGGCCCATACCCGATACAATGATGATGGCAGAGTCCGGTACTGCTCCCAGTAGAGGCAAGACAATACCACCTGTGACACACAGCATTTGGTTCGATAAGAAACCTTCAAATACTGCAACATTGCCATATCATTTTGTATAACAATGTGTCTTTGGAAAATGTTACTGATAATATTATTAATAATAATAATAATAATAACAACTGTTTTTAGTACGCATCCCGCAGGCCTCAATGCGTTTACATATAAACAAGAATGATACAAGTTATTTATAAAAAAAGAAAGTTGAAACATTCATAAGCTCAGAAAAAATTCTGAGTCCCTAACAGGATTAGAACCCATGACCTTCCAAATGCCATGCGGATGCTCTACTCACTGAGCTATATATAGAGAATCTTGGAGAACTTTTAAATGTCTGAATTAACTTGGTTCTTGTAGATGCTGTGTTGACTGGCTACCTGCAAGCTTCAAGCTAAGGTTTGACAAGCCAACAAGTAAGATATCATCTGTTACTTTAACCTTACCTGGTTACCAGTTTCAAAACCGATACAGTAAGGCAATTACCATGGATATTATTAATTATAGCAAATAAACTTACCAACAATGGATGCTGGAACTCCAACATCTAAGAGGAGTTCTGCTCCCTCTGAAAATTAAATACAGCAGACAAAATGTGATAAAATAAAATATCTCCTCTCCACCCCTTTCCCTGCATAATACATTATTACTGCACCTTGTCTAAAGACAGTTCAAGAAACTAAATATAAACAATTCCATGCAAACATATTTGGAGACATTTGCTTGTACATGTGTCTCTTTTGCAAAGAAGTTAGATTCATTTGAAGCTAAATTTTCTTTCAACTGAATTAAAATAAATTGCTTTTAAACCTACTTGGGCTTACCTTAACAGCAACTAGTTCACAGTTCACAGTTCTTTATTTTCCACATTATAACAATTATACACTTATATACAATTATACACTCTAGAAAAGATTGTGGAAAG
>JANVCJ010093038.1:0-10234 GCA_026413505.1 Epizoanthus ramosus
TGTTGGAACTCATTCTGTATCTTCTGAAGGATCTGAAGTGAATAACAAGAATTATAATGAATTCTAGGAAATTATGGCAAATGATGGACAATGGTAGTGAATAATGGGAAATGATGGTGAATGATAGGAAACGATGGTGAATGATGGCAAACGCCGGATGGTAAATGATAGGGAGCGCAAAGCAAAGAGAACAAGTAGCTGTGCGGAAGAAAAAAGAACAACTTACTGCCACTCCTTTAGCATGCGCCAAAATGGATTGCAATCGAGTACTGGCCCCTCCTCCCCTCCAATTCTTTCTTCCCTTCACCTCCCTCTCTTTCTTGTTTGTCTCTCCTCTCTTTCTGTCTCTAGCTTGTCTGTCTCTCTGTCTGTCAATTTCTAGCTGTCTGTCTGTCTCTAGCTGTCTGTCTCTAGCTGTCTGTCTCTAGCTGTCTGTCTCTAGCTGTCTGTATCTAGCTGTCTGTCTGTTTGTTAAACGTCCTTACCCGCAGTGCTGTGAAAAGGTAGCGTCCATTTCCCTTGTTGTCGACGAGACACACAGACACAGGCGACATCTCAGTAACATAAGGAACTTGTTTCTTCTTCCCCAGTTCCCGCTCAACCAGAGGTTTGACCTTTTCCCATGATGCTTTGAACTTCTTAAACGCCTCTTCACGGCCCTCCCGTCCAGAATCAGCGACATCGCGAGACATGTGCCCACCGAGGATTACTTCACTGATCGTAGTCTTTTCAGCGTACTTCCTACTCAGGCGGTGAGAAAGGCAAGTCTCCAATACTCTTGTCCAGCGGACCAGGGGGTACAACTCGCTGACATATGGCAGGGTGCGGTGGTAGTCAAGAAACAATCCCAAGAGGGGATGATTTTTCTTGTCGACCTGTGAGGATTGAGAAGTTATATGTGAATTGCGACTCCTGTTATTATTTAACCTGGCTATGACACTGTACTCCAATTATGTTACCTTTGAGGCTAGATAATACGCTGCCTTGAGGTCGTCCAGTGATTTGGTTTTAGTGGCTCGAAACAATCGTGGAACGTACGCATTTCGTTGCATTGTGTCAGAGGTAATTCCCAACGAATCTCTTTCCTCTATCTGGTCCTCCACAGTCGAGGAGTTCTCCTCTTCACTTGAAGTCTGTTGCTCTCTGGGTGTGAATTGAGTGAAGCTTAATAAAAAGGATGATGGCATATAAGGAATCATAGTGATATATAAGGAATGATAAGGAAATATGGGCAACTTATTGGAAAGTTAGGGAATGAAAAAAAGCAAAATGCATCAAAGTTTTACTGAAGAGAGAGGTGAGAAAGGAAAGAAACAAGGAAAAAAGTGAAGAAAAAAGTGGTTCAAGAAGAAATGTTGAGTGCATGGACGATCGAAAGGTTACTTCAATACTAGACACAGCATTTACAGATTAACGGTTAGTTAAATCAATTCAAAATTTCCGTATTATATAGTTTATACGTTTCATTTCCGTAACACCTGTACAAATAATGTTAACTTTGAAAGTCAAAACATTCTAGGGCACTGAACGCGAACATTTGACCAAACAAAACAAGACAGATAGCAGAGCAGGTACATCTGTTCACACGAACATAACGGTTTCAATTTTTGAAAACTTTAAAACTTTGTTTGAACAACTGCTAAAAATCTAGTCTATAAATCTTCAAATTAAAAGCCAATTCTAAAAGATGTAACAGTTAATGACTTCAGTCTAGAAGCAGCACTAGACCAGAAATTGTAGGAAGATTTCTGATTGACGTTAATGCGATCACAGAGGAAAGGTGGAGCACAGACATTTAAAACCTAAGAGTAGAATCTTGAAATCGATACAAAGTTTAATTGGCAGCCAGTGGAGATCTCGAAGAATAGGAGAGATGTGACAGAACTTATCAATGTCTTCGTTGCTATACGCCCTCTGGGGTCAGATGTGTTTTATCATCTGTGAAACAAACCCTATATGGCAGCGGTCAGTGACTACATGGGAAACATTGCTTACTTCCTTGAAATGCATACAGTTATAAACCTTCGTTTCCATCTATGTGGTCAATCGGAATACTGCTCGCTGCCATATAAAGTTTGATTGACAGAGGAGCAAAACACAACTTTTCAGACTCGACCTCACCACAGAGGGTACAATCAAAACAGTGGTAATGGTACAAAAGCAAACTAAGATATAGTTTCCAAATCAAAAATGCGGTCAAAGATGCTATAGAAATGATTAACCTTATACCTGACTTTCTCACATCGTAGCGTCTCTTCCACCTTCTTCGTAAACGACATCTCCCACTGTTCACGTGCCTTCTCTGTCAGGCATACACCGTCGCGGTTGCCTTGGGTTATGAGAGTCGACGTCTCATCCAGGACTCGGTGCAACCAGCTAATCACGAGTTCTTCTGTCTGAGCTAAGAGGTGGCACAACACATTCAGGTCGTTCACAACATGCTCGAAACACACTTGTGCCGCATCTTGTCCTGTGTGCTCCAATTTGAGAAACTTTGCTAACTGTGAAACACTGAACATTGCCAGTGAAACGCCAGCATAGAGAGCTGCATGAAGAAACAGGTGGAGAGCTCTGAAGCTAACAGGTGTCATACTTCGAGCACAGAACATATCCTCTCCGATACGATTTCGGTGAACTGGTACATAGCCTTTAATGGCAGCCTGTCCAGTGATCCTCTGCATTTCTTGACGAACACATTTTGTCTTGCATCGAGGACAGAAACACTCCTTTGATGTTGCGGCATATAACGCTGCACATGTGCAGTTATATATCGATACGTCATCAAGCATTTCTTTGTCACAGAACTGGAAACTACAGTCACTGGTTTCTGTCGACGTATTTGGAACTCCTAGCACAAATGTATCAGCGCATGCCTTTGGCTCTAGCACGAATGCCAGGAATGGAAATTCGGCTTTCTTCGCATTGCTGCATTCAGCGGTCAATAACGTAGCCAGGTGGAGAATCAATGCGGCTTTCTGTACTGCACCTGCAGGAGATTCCGGGGAAATCTTCAAACTAGGGCCGCTGAAATCATCTTTACCAGTTACACAGGCGACAAGGTTGTTGAACGGCTGTTGTAGCTTCGGCAAGAGATCAGTAATAGCTTTTATCGCTTGGTCTTCTGTGTCCTTCAGGTTTCTTATCGAACGTGGCAGGTAGAAATTCTCAATAAGCATGACTGCAAATCCTATCCTCATACTGGAGGTATTTTTCAGGGAGCTACAAACCTTTTTCATGTCGCTCTTGTCCTTTGATTTCACAAACTTCACAAGTGCTGTCTCTGCTTTGACTTTGTCCACTTGTTTGGATAAAGTGGAAGCACTCAACTCGCTTGGAGATCGTTCCCCTGTCCACTGGATGGACATTAGAACAGGCATCTTTTTTGCGCTTTCACACAATTTCCTCAACTCAAACATGGAAATGGATTTTCTTAATTCTCGCAACAGAAACACGGTACAGGCTGCTTTGCGTGGATTGTTAGAGTTTCCTGTTGTAGGTGTAGCCAAGACTGTGCTGAGATTTCCCAAGAGCATAGAGACGTCGCCATCCCTCTCTAGACATGGGGTGTCCCGCAGAATGGTTACAGCAACTGACTTGAGGAATGCACGCAGAAAGGCAACAGCCACGAGAAACCTGAAGATGCTGCCACCCTGGCTGGCACTGCTGACAATGCTCATAGCCATCTCCATGTGTTCGATCACAGGGTCATCTGATTTTGTTACAGAAACCAGATTTACATCTTGAAATGCAACCTGACTGATCATGTCACAGCACATCACAGCAAAGTGACAGTCAAGTGACAGGGATTGATTTTCTTTGATTGCGTCATTCAGTGCGTTATTAATTGACTGCAGGTTTGGATAATCTTCAAGCGTTTCTTCATCTTCAAGAATGGCCTCAAACGCTTCATTTTCTTCCACCACCAAAATACGGTGTATGACTGGGCTTGCGTACTTCAACAGATCTTTTTCAGTTACTGAAGACATTTTCTTCAGTATACGATCCATCAACGGCGTGTCGGGATTGGCACTGATACAGCGCAAGAAATAGTGAACAAGAAATTCTTTGAATCCTCTGCTGTCTGCTTCTTTGTCCTCCTGTCCTTCAACCAGATCACAGATGTTGTCAAATAGGTCTTCAGAGTCCCAGAAATCCTCGTCAACTGTGAATTGGGCCAATGAACCAAGTACATACAACGAATATGGTTCTATTGACTTAGCGCGAAATGCAATGCTGGCAAAATCTTCACAGACACGAAGGTAGTGAAATGAGGGTGGTTTTTGAAGTCTCAGCTTTGTTACCATGGAAATAACTACGTTAGTTGCTCGTCCCCAGGCAACAGGGTTTTTCATTTTTTGTATGACTTTGTTTGTTGGGAAGAGCATACTACAGCACGTATTAACAAGTAATTCTTCAAACGAACCCTGTTCAATTGGCTCGTTTTTGTCTTCAACTTTGTCTGAATGGCTGCCTCTACTTTGAGCTTCTCTCCACTCACAGGGCTCATCTCTTGTACCTGCTACTTGTTGCGCTTTGTCTTCAGTCTTCCTCTCACTATGGTTATCATTTTTCTTCTCATCATTGCAGCTGTCATCTTCTTCACCTTCACTTTCCCCCTCAGAACTTTTATTTTCTCCACTCTGATCATCTTCGTTGTCACTCTCTTCCATTTCATCATCATCATTCTCTTCAACATCATTATCATCATCATCTTCTTGTTCTTCGTGTTCTTTGTCATCGTTGTCGTCGTCATTGTCTTGTTGTTGTTGTTGTTCTTCTTCTTCTCCTCCTTCTTCATCATCGCCTTCTTCATTGTCTTCTTCTGATTCTTCTTCTTCGTCTTCTTCTGATTCTTCTTCTTCTTCGTCTTCTTCTGATTCTTCTTCATTGTCTTCTTCTGATTCTTCTTCTTCGTCTTCTTCTGATTCTTCTTCACCTTCTTCTTCTGATTCTTCTTCACCTTCTTCCTTTTCTTCTTCTACTTCTTGTTCTTCTTCTTCTTCTTCTTCTTCTTCTTCTTCTTCTGACTCTTCTTCTTCTTCTTCGTCTTCTTCTTCTGATTCTTCTTCTTCTGATTCTTCTTCTTCGTCTTCTTCCGATTTTTCTTCGTCTTCTTCCTCTTCGTCTTCTTCTGATTCCTCCCCATCTTCACTCCCCTCTTTCTTCTCCTCTTCCTCACTCTTATCTTCATCTTCATGCAATTGTTCTTCACTTCCTTTTGCAGAAAAGTGGTTATTGCTGTCCGAGTTTTGGCTTCCATTGGCAAGGCCTCCCCATTCACGCTGGTGAAATGCCCCACGCTGTGCATTTCCTTTGTCTGGCGAGCACTTAGCATCAAAGCTGACGACAAAGGCTGAAGTCAGATTTCTAATATCCAACTCAAGAAATTTCGTAGATGCTACAAGTTGAAGAAGTCCCATGACAGATGTCTCATGCTGCCACAGAATGAAATGCAGTTGCATGAGAGTAAGAGATATGTCTCCATGAGTTTCAATCATCATGTATTCAGCGCACGCAGCCTTCATTAGCAAGACCCTGACCTCACGTGACAGCTGGATGAATTCTGCTGACTTTGCATCAAGGATGTCTTCAATGTATAGCATAAGGTTCCCTCTCAACGACTCACTGCGCAGCATCTGTGGCACTTTGGTCTCAATAACAGTTGAAAACCTCTGTAGCAATTTCCCAGTAGCTTCCTTAGTTAACTCCTCTTCCTCATCAAGGTTTTCATCTTGAAGCTCAACACGCCGCATTTCTTCTTCAAATTTGTCTCTGGTGCTGTCAATCTTCCTGCAGAATGTTGCTGAAAATGGATACCGGATACTGGATATCGATCTACTGATAATGTAGGACTTGGCGCCCTGTGGGTCAGGAATATCTTCAACACTGAACATCTGTTCATCACAGAGTAGTTCTGCCCATGCGCTGCTAAGAGGACTGTTGACCTGTTCCACTTCGTGGTCAAGGGCGCCCAGACAGCTGTTCCACGTTACACCGTTTTCAATGGAATATACAACCTTGAAAAGAGAAATTAAGCCAAAAATTAATTATTTACTAAGAACCAGGGTTCATACACTTTGTGTTGTTGAACAAGCATGAGCAGGAAGTGACAGGAAACAAAACCAGCCTTAGTTTACAGTTATCAAAAAGTGTGTGGGTTGTGTTAAGTCAGCAATAGAATGTGGAGAGACTAGTCCAACGGCTTAAAGTCCCTGTCCATGGAGACTGTGGGAAGAGAAGGTTGCACAAAAAACAACCTCCGTAAGGTCAGCCAGCAATAGGCCTCGTTCGATCGGGGGTTTGTTGTCCCATTTCGGATCATGTGAGAATTCCCTCGAGAAGTGTTTCTTTATTATTCTAATAATGCATCGGAGGTATACGATTAAAATACAAAGCAAGAATTCTCAAGAGTATTGTCACATGATCTGAAATGGGACAACAACCCCCCAATCGAAAGAGGTCTATTAGATTGACAACCTTTGGATCAGTCTGTTTGGACCACTTGTAACAAGAGTCAGCTATGTTAAATATTAACTCAACCAAAATCTAGTGGTTCTTATGAACAAAACGTGTATATGCTTCATTTATTCTTTCCGACACCACTGCAGCCATTCACAGACAGTTAAGTAATGCATGCAGCAATGGTAATAAAGGTTGTGACGAGCAAGTCTGAACTGAAACTGAAAATGTGGCATTTCAAATTGATTTCTTATTTGACGGTCACTTGCTCTGGGTTGAGCTACGTGCAGTTGCTAAATACTAGTCTGACATTATTGATATTTACTTATTTTATTTTATTATGGCGCCGCAGGTAGCTCAAGCATAAAATAATATAATATTAATTATTATTAATTAATTAGTCCGTGTATCTTATTAGCTACTAATTACAACACTTACTCTATTAAATACTTCATACGGTCACTTCCAGATGTCCAGAAACTGCTGTCGTCTGACGGAAGAGTTCCAATTGCTGCATTTGAGGTCGCAAAAACAGTCAAGTTCTTCTTGGGATCAGCCAGATAGTACACCAAGTTTCCTTTCTGGAAAACAGTTAAACATACTTGTAAATTTATTGTGAAATATGACTGAAGTGATTCACAGAAAATGAAAATAGGTTGCCGTTCAACTCTTGGACACTGCTCAAGAAATTTGGACAGTAAACAGTTTCACGTGAATACAACATTCAAACCGATATTTGATTAGTACAAAGGACTTTATTGAAAAATAAAATCTAAATATCATGGCGGTGTCTGATTTCACTACCCTACATGAACTCGACCAATCCTAGACGTTTCAACTGACTTGAAGATCATTGATTGGTCGATATTTTTAAAACATTCATAAGCTTTTTCCTCTTTTAGTGCAACATCAGCTTTAGCAGTCGATATACACAGTACGTCAAACTAATACTGTTTGTTTTGGCACAAAATGGATCATCATAATATGTAGAGTAAAACAAATAAAATTAAAAAAATATGAAAAAATCTCATCAAAATGAGAGTTTTACATCAAAATCAAATATCATTAATGAAAGTGGTTCTTACCTTAACCAAAGCAGAGAGGGCAATCAGGAAAGCATCGCTCTCTACAATCTGCAAAAATAGAAATGCCGAAACATATTGAGTTAGTTTCTTAAAAATAAAAGAGCTATTTAGCATAGAAACAAGGTCTCTTTGAAAGACGATCTAGAATTTCGCACAGTCTTGGTAATCAAAGAACATCTTGTATGATCATAGACCTTCTCCACGTTAACCAAGAATAGATCGATGGAGGGGGGTCGCATGTTTCGGGCCGGGTGGGTGCGATTTAAAGATGAGGATATAACAAGAGAGGATCGCCTAGAATTATGTTATATTTTAGACTTAATAATAATAATAATAATTTACAGTTCTTAAAAACGCATTATACTGAAGTCTCAATGCTTTTTACATTAAAAATTGTTCAGTAAAAAGTTAAAAAGTGATTTTAATCTTTTAATCTTAAAAGATTATTTATGACAATTTAAAAGCTAATTTAAAAAGATGTGTACCTCACGATGACTTTCACTGCAGGTCAAAATGTTCGAGGAATGCGATCCCGGGTTCCTTCGTGAGCTGGTACTTAAACTGAAGCCACAGCTATGTTCACCTGGAGACTTTGTGTGTCGTAAGGACGAGGTCGGAAAGGACATGTACATTGTTAACAAGGGCCGACTTGAAGTGCTTGGTGACCATGGCAACACACTCTGTCAGTTGTCTGCGGGAAGACACTTTGGTGAGATAAGCATCTTGAACATGAAAGGTTGGCGGAGCAAATACTATTACTACTACTTTGCTATCGCGCACTATAACATGTCATCATCAGCGATATTCCCTGCCGGAAATGCCAATACTAACCTACGAGTCATTAGCACTGCTTCCCTATAACTCACCATCACTCTCCATCATTAGCTGTACTCCTTGCTCGAAATGCCAAAATAACCTCTGAGTTGTCTGCGTCTGGCTATGTTCTCAGATTGATATTCAACTCCCTCATATTATTCATTATTATTAGTACACGTCTTTCTTTTTTAGAAGAATATACTTTATAAGAATATCGAGGCTAAAATTGGCGAAATTTTAAGAATATTGTAAGAAATATACCCGAGGCTGAGTTTTTGTTAAGAATATATTTTTGTGTGTTGAAAATCTGTCAAAAACAATAAAATCATATCGTTTTAACTAAACCATCAAAAATTATAATAAATTCTTCCTGCCTTCCTTCCTTTCAACGGCAAAACTATCCAATAAAACTTTAAAAAAAAGACAGCACTAGCCGTACGTGCACAATGTAACATGATCCAGATCTAGATACCAAGTAGCTGTATTTCATACCTCAATACACTGTAAAACGGAATTACTGGATTCCACTCCATAATATAAGAATATTCACAAGAATATTTGCAGCCTAAAATCGGCAGAAAAATAAGGGGCTGAAAGATAATATTCTTCTAAGAAAGAAAGAGTGTATATAACTTGTTTTTGTTGGATTTGAGAGATATGACGTACGCATGCGCTCTACCGTGATATTCCCGCTTAACCGCTAGAATGAGGAACCGAATGAATTAAAATCCGATCGTCCACTTTCTGTTGGTACAGCTAATGAATACGCCCCCTCCTTGTTCTGCCTTAGGGATCGGAAACCGTAGGACAGCGTCGGTTCGTTCGGTCGGCTTTTCCGATCTTTTCCGACTTTCGAAGAGCGATTTGGAAGAAGTGCTTCAGTATTACCCGGATGCCAAAGAACAACTGGAAACAATCGCAAAGGAAACTTATGAGAAACAGAAAAGAGAGAGGATGGAGATTTCCAGAGAAACAGGAAGCGGAAATCGTTTAGACGACCAAAGTACAACGAATAATAACGGTAAGTGAGAGAAGACTTTTTGGTTGAAACACTGACATGTCACATCACCTCATTCTTGTATGTGAAATAAATACAGCGCAGGCCACGAGAGGGGGTCCATAACTTACGATATAGCAAAAGCTTACGATATAGCCCAAGCTTACGAGGTTAAAAGGAGCATTATTAGATGGCGCAACGCTTTGAAATGGCTGTGCTGGTTCCGCACTCTAAGGGCGCGTTTTTGTGGCCTACTCCGAAAACGGAGTAATCCTCTTGGAGTAAATCGGAGTAAATCGGAGTAATTTGTCATCCTGCTTGTGTGACCGAGGTGGCGTGTTGCAATCTTAGAGCCTGTAACTAGTTGCAAAGTCACGAAAGCACTGACGATAGCACAAGCTAAACCCCAAAAAAACGTGAAATCCGTTTTCGGAGTACTCTTAAACCGGAGTACTCCGATGTACTCTGTCTCAATACACGGAGTAAAACGGAGTAACTCCGATTTAGGAGTAAACTGGAGTAAGCACAAAAAAACGTGTTACTCCTTTTTCGGAGTGTTACTCCGTTTTCGGAGTTGACCAAAAAAACGCACCCTAAGTTACGGACCTCAAATTGGCCAATCATAACGCGTGAAATTACACAGTGATAAAATAACATGGATTAGTATATACCAACTCGGTTAATAATCTTGACATCATCCATTATCGCTATCCCGAGTTGAGTTGAACGTTTCCGGCGTCGGTGGCCAGGGCGGTTGGCGGTGTTCGTGTTCGTGTGTGTTCGTGTTCGTGTTCGTGTTCGTGTTAGTGTTAGCATTAGCGTTGTTATTAGTGTTTGTGTTAGTGTTAGCATTAGCGTTGTTATTAGTGTTAGTGTT
>JANVCJ010093049.1:0-10234 GCA_026413505.1 Epizoanthus ramosus
ATAATTAAGAATATAATAAGTACAAATAAAAATAAGAATCATAGTCATAACAATACTGGACTGGAATCCATTAATAAATGAATGTACTGATAACACTGCAGACAATGCATCTAATATTACATGTAAACAATAATTACAATAAACATAATAATTCAATATTTACTGGTAGTAACAGTAATTATAAAATGATAATTTTACTAGTAGACAAATGACATAGAATTGCTCAGGAATGAAGTACTGTATAGTTACACAAATAGAGCATACATGCAAAGGTGTATAGAAAAAGTCAATAAATGTAGATACCACAATTATTATCTGATCACTCTCAATCAGTGCATGTACAAGTGCTACATGTATATGGAGATACCAATTACTATTTAACTGAAGATATTAATGAAGTTAGTAGAGTGGTAACTGGGGAACATGCACATGTAACACAGAAACTTGACTCATACAGCTGTCATATATCAGAGACAGAAACATAATTAAGTTTAAATACCTGAAAAAATGTCTGGGTCTCCACTGAAAATCCCAATAAATTGGATTTGTCACCTTGCTTCAAACCCTGTTGAAAGAATGTTAGTACCTCAATTAATATCTGATCACACACGAGTTGTATTAAAGTCAATACTGTACATGTGCATGTATGTGGAGATTACCAAGATATCAAGTGAGTAGAGTGGCAATTGGGAAACACTGCAAGTAGAATAATACAAAGAACTTTTACTCACATAGCTGTCATTTATTTCCAGGCAGAAGCATTTAAGTTTAAATGCCTGAAAACGATGTCACAGACTGGAACTGCCAATAAGTTTGGTTGGAACTTCAAAACCTGTAGAAACCATGTTGGTACTGTATGTTAGTTCTCGAGTAGTTTATAACATTTTTCTCCTTCAAATTTTGCCAAGTCTTGGATATTACATTAATATGTGTACAACCATTATAAACTGGGACCCATTTAATTAATATATTATATTGATAACACTGCAGACTGATAGTCACCATTTACTACGCACAATAACAACAATAATAATAGTTAACAACAGTGTGTAATCATTAAGTAATCACAAGATAATAATGATTTATTAGAAGATAATAATAATAATAATACCTTATTCAAATGATACAGAACTGCTTGGGGATGAAGTACAACAGTTACTGTATAGTTGCAACACTTTATCGGGAATTCAATTTACAATTATTTTGTTTCTACAAAATACCATGATATTCAGTTACCTGCACAGGAAATGCAACACTGTCTGCACTTGAACTGCCAATAATTTGGATTCCTCTATTTGCTTTGTTCAAAACCTGTTGAAAGACTATTGATACCACAATTGTTACCTGATCACAACTGTCTAGTTTTCAAAGTCAGTACCTGCATGTATATTGTTACATGTACACCAATATATGGAGATAGCAATTACTAACTGAAGATATTAAATGACTTGACAGGCAACTGGGAAACATGTCGATGTAACACAGAACTCTTACTCACATAGCTGTCATATATTTCCAGACAGACACTTTTGAATTTAAATACCTGAAAAACAATGCCAGTCTCCACTGAAAATCCCAATAAATTGGATATTTGTTCACCTTGCTTCAAACCCTGTGGAAAGAATGTTAACCAGTAGAACAATTATAATTATTATAATATTTATTATCTGATTACAGTTAATCAGTACATGTACAATTACTACATGTTTTGGATATAACAATTACTATTTAACTACAGAGATGGGAACATGCATACATGTATGTGATACATGAATTAGACTCATCTAGTTCATTTATTTCCAGGGAGATGCACCTATTTTAAGTTTAAATACCTAAAAAAGAATGCCACAGTCTCCAGTGAAAATCCCAATAAATTGGATTCATCACCTTGCTTCAAAGCCTGTTGAAAGAATGCTGGTGTCACAATTAATATCTGATCACACTCCTAAAAGTACTTTTTAAAGTCAGTACAGACCTGTACGTGTATGTGGAGATAGTAATTACCAAGATATCAAGTGAGTAGAGTGGCAATTGGGGAACTTGTATGTAATTGATGTAACACAGAATTCCGACTCACATAGCTGTCACTTATTTTCACCTTAAAAACAATGTCACAGACTGGAACTGCCAATCATTTTAATTTGTTGCCTTGCTTCTTCAAAACCTCTACAAACTTCATGTTAGTTTACAAGTAGTTTATAACAACTTTTTCCTTCAAAGTTTGCCAACTCTTTGAAATTATATTTGTGTACAAAACCTACTTTGTTATGAATGCACTCCAGCATTTAATTAAATACATGTATGTACTGATAACAGTGGAAGCCGATTACCAATATTTATTGCAGTAATAATAATAATAATAATAATAATAAATATTAAAAAAAATAATAATTGCAATAACAATAACAAGTAGTAATGAGTAGTTCTTAAAGTCAGTACATATATACCCACCTGGTGAAGACCAATATATGCAATGATAACTCAAAGTAATTGACCACTTTTTGCCCAGAAAGGACAAAAAGCACTCACAATTATCGCAATTTTTAAAACATTCTCAAACTTAGACATAAGGCCAGGAGAGAAAGGGGCATGCACTTGACTGTGGGTGATGGAAGAATTCTAGAACCTAGTTTACAAACAATAATATTGACAACAATTAAAACATTATTGTTACTTTTATAATAAACTAAAGACTTTCAGTAAGAAAAGGAATCTCACAGACACTAACCTTTTTCACTAAAGCAGGATGAATGAAGGTGACTCATAGGTATAAAAAGGGAAATTGGTACATCCAGCCCAGGGTTTGTACTCTTTTGGACTTACCAAGCTTATCAAGCTTTGAAATCTCCCACTTCCAAACAAAATTTTTACCAAATTCTGCATGTTTGTATGCAGTTTATTCATTTTAACAATTTTTAATGACCACAAAACCAAATTTCCATCACCAAAACTTAAATTCCATGACTTTCCAGGCCTGGAAAACAAATTTTGAAATTCCTTGACTTTCCAGGTTTTCCATGACCCGTACGAACCCTGGAACCCTGGCTGGACCTACCAGAGCAGCTCCACATGCCCTACACATAACCTGCCAGAGGTATGCAGAGCATGACAGTGCCAAGAACAACAATAAAGGAACAGCTGCAATAGCAAAGTACACTAGAGATGAGACTTCTATGGATATGACCACAAGAAGTGTGATTTCTGCCCAGCATTTGGAAAGGAAAGCCAGAAATGCAATAGGTTAAAGGCTAGATTATTTTGCATTGGTATGCCAGGCTGAGGGCAACAAAGGTGACAGGAAACTGCATATGGAGCCCTAGAAACCAGACAGGTAGAATCAAGAAAACAGTTGAGATTTCAGATAAGTCTACAAGCTTCAACAACAAGTATTGTACACAGCTCTGGTAAAAGACATACTGTAGGTCTAGAAAATATGCAAACCAAAACCTCGTACCAAGAAAGTCACATAGGTTGATTTAACAATGCAGACACTGAATCAGACATAAACCTCATGGACATGCATCAGTTTAAGAACCTTCTCTGCAGATAAGAAAAAAAACCACTCTGAAACACTACAAGGGCAAGCAAAAGACATTGTAGAGAGGAATTAACAACAATCATCTGCAACCGAGGACATGTGGACAACAAGAAACATTTGTTATACAATAGGAAAATGGAGAACCAACTGGTCAGAACTGGGAACAATCACAATAAAACTAAATGGCAAATTGGCAGAACTGAACGAGATGAGTAAAAAATATACAAGACAATGCACCATTGAACATCAAGTCAACAAAAAAGAACCCTGATGACATCAACAACTACAACCATGTTCAGAACTGGGAATGATTACAATAAAACTAGATTGTAAAATGGCAGAACTGATAGAGATGAGAATATATAGGAGAGAGTGTACCACAGAACATCAGGAAGATCAAAGAAAAGCAGAACTGGGAACGATCACAATAAAATTGGATAGTAAACTGGAAGAATTGAGTGAGATGAGAAAATCAACAGAAAATCAAGTCAACAACAGAAAGCCCCAATGTACAACAAATGAGAAACATCAACAATTACCAAGAAAAGTAGAACGACAGAACTGGGAATGATTACAACAAAACTAGATGGTAAAATGGCAGAACTGAATGAGACCAGAATATACAGGAGAGTGTACCACAGAACATTGGAAAGATCACAGAAAAGATGAATAGCAGAACTGGGAATGATTACAATAAAACTAGATGGTAAAATGGCAGAAGTCAATGAGATGAGAATGTATAGGAGAGTGTGTATATACCACAGAACATCAAGTCAACAAAAGAAGACCCTGGTGAACAGCAAATAAGAAATAATTATTGTAAATAGTGTATTTCAATTACTTCTGAAAACAGATTTGTGGTTAAATAAAGTTTTCCCTACCTACCTACCTATAGCTACCTACCTACCTATAGCTACCTACCTACCTACCTACATAATCAGCAAATACAACCACAAGTTTCAAGGCATCGGGAAGATCAAAGAAAGGTAGAACAACAAAACTCAGAACAATTACAATAAAACTAGATAGTAAAATGGTAGAACTGAATGAGATGAGAATACATAGCAGACAGCGTACCACAGAACATCAGAAGAAAAGTTGAATAGCAGAACTGGGAACAATCACATAAAATTGGATAGCAAACTGCACCACAGAACATTAAATCAACAACAGATTCAATGAACAACAAATAAGAAACTGTATCATGTATTTCTGGAAACTGGCCGTGGAAAGATCAAAGAAAAGTAGAATGAAAGAACTGAGAATGATCACCAACAATAAAACTGGACAGCAAATTGGTAGAACTGAATGAGATGAGAAAATCCACAGAAGTCAACAAAAGAAGTCTCAGTGTATCAAGCACAGTGCCACACTTGAAACAGCGATACAATAAGGTGATAACTATGGTGTTACACTCAATATCCTCAAATGTGAGTTAGGGAAGCAAGAACTAGAGTTTCATGGTTACAGATCTCGCCAGAAGAGACTAATAACAACATCAGCCAAAGTGAGAGCATCACAAGAGTACACAATACCCAAAACAACATAGATCAAGGTACAAAGTTCTTTGTGATAACAGGGTATCTCCATACCCAGATGTGCCTCCCTGACAAAGCCACCGTTACTTGACACACAAGACAGCATCACAGTGGGGCATAAGATAAACATACGAGAAACTGAAAGACAGCATTTCTAATGATGACACCATCAGATAGCATTCTTCAACCCAAGACTTGCCTTCATGGTAAGAACAGAGGATAGCTACAATGAAAGATTATCAGCAGTGTTTCATAAGACTGGGAAAAGATGGCAACCAGAACATTTCATCAGCCACATACTCACACACATAGAACCAAGGTTCATTCAAACAGAAAAAGATACAATTAGTGTAAAGTGGCCTTATCTCTAAAAGAGAAACATGTGGGCTTAATGGACATGTAGGATGCATCGAGATATGCAGATTATTGAATATAATACAGAACCCAGCAAAAAATATGCAGAAACACTAAGTCCATGATGCACCTACCAGAAACAGAAGCCAAGGGAATGCCAGGAAGCAGATAATCAAGTTGTAACCGAAGCAGAACCTGCCATCATCCTCAACAAAATAAGAGCAAAACCATCCAGCTAAGGAGAAACTCAGTCAAACAATGGAAAAGGGGCCTGGGGGCTCACAAGAGTCACAGGAATAGCTGGGTCAACATCACAACTTTTCTTGGAGTCAACAAAAAACAAATTATAAGAAGTGCATTAGGCTTTATCTTTAGATTGAAGCAAACAACAGAGAAATTGATCAAAATTGTCCATGATATAGGTACTTCAGGAAGATGAAGACCAAGCAGCTGCTCCGTGCAAAACACTGGTTCCAAACTACATGTATGAATACAATGATTGATGGACACATTGGATAATGTTATTAATGCCAAACAACCACCAGGCAATAAACAGAAGAACCAATCAAAAGCATTGGCTACCACAGAGAAACCCTAGGAAGAAATTTCAATACTTCCTGTTCACAGTTCCTAAATTGTAGCCAAGCCTTTGCATGAAACCAAGATGAAAGTTGACCATGCTTTGATACAAACCTTCTTTCTTTTGATGTGTAAATTATAACTATTGTGATGTTAAAACATTTCAGGTCTCTAACAGTGCAACGTCAACCTTCAACTCAGTTTCTGGCAAAGGGTTGGTTAGGAACTGTGAAAAGGACTATTGACTTTAAAGGGGAATATTCTGATGTCCACTACAACCTAACTGTTGTGGAAAATAGAACCAGGTACCTCAAGGTAGAAGTTATTTATTATAAGCCATTCCACCCAACTCTGACTAAATTGAAACAGATGTCTGGACACCAAGGAGTCTCAGTGAGAATTTGTCCACAAGGAGAATAATCCACAATGTTGGACAATAAATGTAGTGCATACATCTGTTTGAAGAGGCCTTTACTGGGGATCAGCTGGGAATCTGTAGAGGACGAGGTTCAACAAGTCGGGCCACAACCCAAACTACTACACCCCCAAGAGATATGGAGACAACAAAGAGAATGGTGGATACTGGCACATGCACTTGACAGATGACAAGGGCAAACTAGAGGATGCTTGGTGTACAGTACTCTCATGACATGAGCACAGGCAATCATTTGTATCATCTTATGTTGTTACTATTGCAGACAAAGAGACATTTACAAGAAAAGGAGCCATGTGATATCAGACTTAATTAGCACCTGGTCATGCCCTTAGTGCTGTATACAGGAACTTCATTTTTGTTGATATTGTGATCTATTGTGGCAATCAAACAATATCATACAATCATGTAGTTTCATGCAGCTTACAGGCTAGTTTATAGGACTTACCAATTTTTTTTTAATTGCTGACAACAATTCCCTGCAATGGACTCCAACTGTCTTGGGTAAAATTGTTTGATAAGGGAAGCATGAAACAACAACATCACTAATTATTTTGTCAAACACTGCAATCAAAGGACGATAGTCTATTGACCAATTAAGGTTACTGAGCAGGTTGAAACAGCTCAAAGTATCAAAATTGAGATTTTAGGTGAACCAAATAGCATATTACATGTATATTCTAAAAGCACTGCTGCCCACCTTCATGTAACTGCTTACTGCATCATCATCACCCAAATTCCATGGTTCGTATTCTTGATCAACCTGAAATGAAAACAATTAGTAAAGAATAACAATATGTATGTTACACACCCTCATTAGCTCTTTACTCAGCTTTTGCGCAGCTGATCAATCATGTATGTACTATGCAGTCTCATTCTGCAAATATGTATATATACAAGATCTAAAATATATTGAGCAACTAAGATAAGCTAAGACAAGATAAGTAAAGTTCTACATAAACAGCACACATGGCTACTGATACACACCATTTAAGAAAATCAGATTGTACATTTCATCATGAACTAAGGGTCCCACACCAAAATAACATTGTACCAACATTATAGAAAATATTGTACATCAATAATTATCATTAACATTTAATTGTTCTTACCAAGTGACAAAATAACTTTATTACCTGCTTAAAACTTGCATTAAATAGCAATCATTGAGTCAGTCACAGGAATCCTGCCGTCATACACCTGAAAAACATAAATTGCAATCTGCCATTTATTTAGCAAGATAACAAATGATTGTGTACAATCTCATGTATTGAGCAGACACAGGTATCGCAACAACAATACCAGCCCTGCTAAGACAGCTTGAAAAATGTCAAAAAAGTAAAAAACATAATTGGAAAATACATCATTTGTTTCCTAGCTTGATGAACCCCTTCCCCTGTTCAATGTTTTCTATGACTGCAACTGTTGCAAAGAATTAAAAAAAAAAGATATTTTCAAGAGACTGGAATATTTTAAGGATATTGACAAGGATTCTCTGAGTAGTACTCCATTGCCATACATGTAGGACAGAGATAATGCTATATACAACATAACAAAATCAGATTGCAACTGATAAACAGCATTAAACAGCAAACATATTTACTGGTTAATACAATGTATGAAACAAAAGAAATTCAGAAATTCAGGTTGAACATTAAATTAAGGAAGGATTACATTATTTATATAGGCCAAAACACAGTGATTGTTGTTCTTATAAACTGATTAAAAAGAACTCTAATCATTAAACCTACCTAAAATTGTATTTAAGAGCTATGATTACAGCAAGCCACTGGCATACTTCACTTATAAGCCTGCAATATATAAATAGAAAACTTATTTAATATTCAGCAACATAATCACTATATAAACTCCCAAATACTGTACTGCACTGCACTGTACGGTACAGTACAGTGTTATATATGAGGTGTGGAGTTTGGATGTGGTGTGTGTTTTTCGTTGTATGTTGAAATGTGTGGAAAGTGTAAGAGTTGTCTTGCATGCTGGATCGTACGCAAACATATTTATAAATAATATAATGATATATATTAAAGGCAGAGTATCACGGCATAGCACATGTGTGTGCAATGTCTCTTAAATACGACAAAAATGAGATATATATACTAAAAATAATGACTGATATGAGCAACTGAAATATAAACTGGTGTTTCCCAGTACACTATTTGGTCAGATGGCTTGTTTCTGAAGGCAATTGAAGCAGATTGTAGTGTTGTTTTGTGAAGTGAATTTAGTATTAGCCCGTAGAACAAATTATTGAAATAGCACGCAAATGCATCAGACCCGCCAACGTGCTTCAGTAATCAAAGGGTTTTTGTTCCAGTATGTTGTTTCAGTTGGATAATATTTAGCAATGGCATGTAATACTCCTTTTTGTTGTATTTAAGAGGCATTACACACCGTGCTGTACCGTGATACTCTCCCTTTAAGCATTATGTGACAATAATAACTGACTGAAAATAATTATAAAGGAATGGCTAAAATATATTAACATGCTTCTATCAAGGAAATGTTTGGACATAAAACTACATCCCAACTTGCTCAAGTCATAATATATGCATTGCAACACCAGGGCTCCTGGTAACATTTATTTTATGAAGCACTTCAACAAAGGGGGAGAATATTGAAATGTTGAAAATTTATGGTTCACTGTTATTTACAACACTTAACTATTAATATCATCATCAATGATAATATTACTAATGATAATAATATGTGAGACATACAATATGGATAATAACTAAGTTATGCGGAGCCACATGGTCAAGAGAATAATAATAATAATAACAATAACAGTACTAATAACAAATATAACATTAACAGTAAAAATTGACTGGCTCCATGTTACAACATTACCTGAATTACAAATGCCACAAGTCTGTGTCTATATCTGTATCTTCAAATTACCTACAATTGCAAAGAGAATGTCAGTACATGTCAATTTAAAGGAATGTCAGCTGCATATGTTGGTGACACTGATTATATACAGACTGCAAATCAATGCTCAATATTTACTGTAATTTCTCTATTAAGCCCCCCCCCCTCCTCAACTGGTCCAGGGGTGTTTAATAGAATACAAATGAAAATATACTTTACTCAATGAAGTATGATTTTCGTGCAGTTTTAATGACCATTCAAATATATATTATTGTACTGTTTAAAGTTTACAGTGCTTGTCATTGCGTAAAAGAAATTATATTCTTCAAATTTAGCTCTGTAACCACAATCTTGACTTGAACGTTTGTTTATATTTAATGCTCCGCGTAAGAAGTGTAGGGATCATTCGTGGTTCCAGAGCAACATGTCTTTGAAATGCACATGATTGGTGGCAGTCTAAATCCAATTCTAGACAGAGAATAAATTTCGGAAAGAATAAGAAAGAATAAGAAAGGTCGCGTAGCAATGAAAACAGTGGTAAGGGCAAAACACGGCGGTTTTAAATTTATTTTGTTCTTTAATGAAACACATGTTTTGTCTTGGAAACAGCTGTTTTTCAATATAAGATCAAACTCGTGAATATCACCTCATAGCCGGATCTATGACCCAATCAAATTGCCTGAAATTCAATAATCATTGGCTTGTATTTGTAAAATAATAGTCTTCATTTCCTGTTGGCTATTGTGCGACTATATGTCTCTGAACAGAACTAAAAAAACATGTTTGAGTAAAGCTTAACCTGCTTAGCTTTATGTATGCCGGCATTAGGCCAGATAAAAAAAAATACTTGTTTAGCGTCCCCGCCCGACCTGAGAAATGTCCCCGACCTCCATTTTTTTT
>JANVCJ010093060.1:0-18280 GCA_026413505.1 Epizoanthus ramosus
TCATCATCATCATCATCATCATCATCATCATCATCATCATCATCATCATCATCATCATCATCATCATCATCATCATCGTCATCGTCATTATCATCGTCATTATCAACATCCTCATCATGTATGTGTATATGTATGATTGTATGTATGTATGTATGTATGATTGTGTATATGTGTATGTGTACGTGTGCGTGTGCGTGTGCGTGTGCGTGTGCGTGTATGTGTCTGTGTGTGTATGTGTATGTATGTATGTATGTATGTATGTGTGTGTGTATGTATGTATGTATGTATAATGTATGTATGTATGTATGTATGTATGTATGTATGTATGTATGTATGTATGTATGTATGAATATTTGTATGTTTGTGTGTATCTTGCATAAATGTATGTATTATTCATACACTGTCAGATAAACCCTTTTTCAATCATTTCTTGAAAGTTTCAGATAAGCTAGTTGCTATTGGCTTAAAAGGTTGAAATAGTTAGACCTTTAGTCTGTACCACGTAGACGTAATCACTTAGTGGAGATATAGAGTATACAGAATTGGTTTCTCTATTCGATTTCGGTGGATTGAAATGCAATGAAAATTGCAAACTGCCAAACACTTTTCTTTTTGCTGTGATTAATTGTTTTAATACTGCTTCATTGCCTTCTTCCTGTTTCCTGTTTATACTTCTACAAGCACATTCATTACCGCGGTAACACCTCTCCCCTCCCAAATAATGTTATAGTAATATACAAGACATGCCTTTAAATTATGTATAATGCTTAGCCAAAACAACTAGGTTCTGGATAGCAGCTTTCTAGAGAATCAGCACGGAATTAAATCACAGTATTTGTGCGGCGAAATACTGATTTCCTACTGACATTCGCCCAAACTATATTTTGTATCACCACATGTAGTGACTACTTGACGAAAATGACGAGACTGGAGCAGTAGATAGCAGAACGTGCGACTATGCTGTTAAGTTTAAACAAGCCCCAGGACATGACAGGCTTAGTGTCTATGTTTAGTTATTTAGCGCAGACGAACACATTGAGGTCCATACAGCTGCTCGTCTCTAAAGGGCGCCAGAAAGCCTACGATGAATATTTATAGGAGTATCAACTGTTCACAACTACATGTACTGAAGAAGACAAAAGCGAGATTCACTACAGAGGAACATCAGTTATGAAGAAAATTGGTGCTGTGGGGTAATACGAGGTTACATTCATAGTGAACATCTTGGTAAAGCTCTATTGAACTGTTACATTCAAGCTTTTGATTTACAGTTCAGTGATTAACAAAGAAATATACACTGTCCATGAGCATGTCCAGGTATGCCGTGGGGTATACACACGCGCATTATGGGTTATGAACTCACAGCAGTTTTGAAATATGTTAAATTTTATCGGCATTTAAAGCTTTATTATTTTCAATTTATGTTATTTTGAAAGTCAACCATTCAGATATCAAAATTGCATTGCATTGCATTGTGTTTGTGATATATTATAAAACTTGTGAACACCACAACCATTGACATGACTAGACTAGGACTTTGAAGCTTAATAACTCATTATGTATAAATATTAGAGAGAGACATTATATGTTCTTCGTGCACTGACTTGCGATTTGTTAAATAACTGTTTTTGTATCAGAGAAGGTCAACACTATATGGAATAATATAGATAAATATTGCGAAACGATAGACAAATGGTTTTCACATCAATTTGTAAATGAACAGGTTGATAGACAGACGGGCAGACAGACAGACAGACAGACAAACAAACAGACAGACAGATAGATAGATAGATAGACAGACGGACAAACACATTTCCTATCAATGTATTTTTGATAGTACAGCATTGCAATACGCGTTTGAGTTACAAGAACATGGCAATTGTGCAATATAAATGTACATGTATTACCAATACTCGCAATTTATAACGGACAGATCAGCTAATCAGATCGGCTGTGCACGAGGATGAATCGGTTCAGCTGTTGTTCGAGATAGTGTCAGCACTTGGACACGAATAAGATGCACTTGAAACATCAGCTAAATATCTACCCTCACATAAAGTCGACACTGAAACTGTCTCAGCTAGACAGACGGATGGACAGACAGACAGACAGACAGACAGACAGATAGGCAACCGATAAGACAAGATAAACTTTTGTTTTCACAAGGTGACTCATTCAGTGTCGAGGCTGGCGTCTAGAGGGGCCTTGTCTAACGTAACAGACGACAGACACTGAGACAGACAGACACTGAGAATGAATGAATGACAACTTTATTTTACAACAGTAATTACATTCAATAGAAATTGTTTTCAAGTAAGCCGTATTTACTATATCAAAAAACTATTTACATAACCGACAGACAGACACTGAGACAGACAGACACTGAGACAGACAGACATTGAGACAGACAGAAACTGAGACAGACAGACACTAGCTGAGACAGACAGACACTGAGACAGACAGACGGCACTGAGACAGATAGACAGACACTGAGATAGACAGACACACACTGAGATAGACAGTTAGATAGATATCCAGCCAGCCAGCCAGCCAGCTGCCGCACAGCAGACACGGTCAGGTAGATTCGGCGAGATGTCAAATCCAACTGTGCGCGGCTATGCACCTGACATTTTGTTCCTTCTTGTGCTCGAATGGCGACAATAGAAAAAGTATTGTTTATTGTAAACAATACACAGGTTTTGTTACAAGTTTGCCGGCTGAACTATACCGAATAATATAATCGTGGCATGTTCAGAATGCATTCAGGTTTGATTCACGGCACTTGCTAGCGAGCAATGAGGAATCGTGCTTGATTTGTAATTGGTGCCGGAATCGCCCACTTGCCGGTTGAAACCATTCATTATCATGTCCAAAAACCCTGACGGCTTCAAAGTTAAGGTAATGTTAGATCTTGAAACTTTTCTTCCTAGCGAATAATAGCTTCCATTATCATACCAATGGAGTTTACACTGTTACTCTAATGAGCTTGGCATTACAGTATATATAGTATACAGAGCTGACATCGAACTATTTCTCAGACTCGAAGGAAGAGAAATGTTTGTTCATATTGGTGCAATTCTCCTTACGAGAGTAGGAGCTAATATTTCTAAACTGGTGGTAAGAATAGTTTGAGCGATGTCTGCATCAACTACCGCGTGTCTGGAATGCACGACCCATGGAGTAGTTCAGTGCAACTGGTCCCTTTTTGAATTGGCAACGCGATTTCTAGTTGTACCGACATAGAATGAGCTTCTTTAGTACCCCTATCTAATAACTTATGATATAGCATATCTATTTATTGCAGAATAGTGATTTAGACAAAGCAGTGGACATTCTTTATATACTGATTGTGTTCGCAGACTTAACAATATGACCTCTTGAAAGTAGTCGCTCATTATAAGCCAAGGAAGTTTATAAACTTTTGCATTCACAAGTACCGCACTTTACAGATCAACACAGTTTTAAACGGGTTATAGTTTATAATTTCTTGTGTCGTAAGATTATCATGTTCTTGCATAGTAGCTACGAACGTATGAGAAGTGATCCGGGAAAATCTGATGTCGTAGAGAGTACAGGACTCTGGAATGCTCTGTTTGTATATTCTCATACTGAGAATGACGTAATGTCATTATTGCGTTAACGGCATGGCACATGGGTTCCTACTGGGACACGTCCAGATGCTAAAATATGCTTCAGTGACAAAACATACAGCAAAATTTCCAAGAATTGCCTAATTTTATGCTGTGCTTGCGAATTTACTTGTTTTTAGTAAATACAAGTTGGGTTATAATTTGCAAAGTTTCTTTTGTTCTTGCTAATATTATTAGCCAACTGTTTGAAGGAGCTGTTTGGTTTTTACTCATTTTTTACTGAACGTGGCAAAAGATTAAAGAGAAGCTGATGGAAAGAAACTTATATATCGATAAATATACCTTGCCAGTTGTAGCCGACTTCGATAAATATATCTTGCCAGTTGTAGCCGCTCATAGTTAAGTATTACATAAGTTGATTTGTTGAACTTCTTTCTAAATCAGACAATAG
The DNA here is from genome assembly GCA_026413505.1 of Epizoanthus ramosus. Taxonomy (NCBI): domain Eukaryota; kingdom Metazoa; phylum Cnidaria; class Anthozoa; order Zoantharia; family Epizoanthidae; genus Epizoanthus; species Epizoanthus ramosus. The sequence continues at coordinate 4,042 of JANVCJ010093060.1, forward strand.
TAAATTCGCTTATGGTTGGACAGTGAACTGGAAATGTTCATATTCTGTGATGGACTGAAATGAACACAGCGGGACTGTCGCGGCTATATATATATACATTCATTCGCTGCTAATTTGATTTGTTTGATAAACTCAGAAATCCCTTAGCTTTTTTGGGCAGCAGAAGCATAGATTGTTGATCGCTTTTTGAATTTTTATTTCTTGAAAGTAAGAGTCATTACCGTAGCAATGACCGCCTTTTGCAGTTACGTAACTATTATAGTCAGACAATGATACTAGCGGAGACTAGTACTGACGTACACCTGCTGCCGACTCTAAAACTGTTATTGGTATGCAAACGATGCAGTCTTGCGTCTATAGCAGTGCGAACTCCAGTTGGTATCGATGCAAACCACCGTCCCATCTTGTCTTTGATATGCATATAGTCATGCAGTGCTGTTGTTGCAGACAAAGGTTTTCGGCTACCTTTCATGTAACAGTGCAAACTGAAAAGTGATTGTGAAGCATTTTTTTGTTGTGTCTGTCTCAAAACGGTTTAATACTGCTGACGAAGCTAGATGAAACACTTGCTCGCTCACTTAACACCTCAGTTTTGCATGTTCTAACATTCAAAAATGCTTTTACTTACTTAGTAGCTAACATTTCAGTCGATGTTAGACCAATCTGTGCATTCGTGCTTCCTTCCTCTTCCGTTAATATGTGCATGTGTTGCTAATTCGAAACTGAGATTTTGATTTTATTTCTCTTCCGTTCTTATGTTTGAATATTTTTGGATGTCTTTGTACAGATTTTAATATTTCCCATCCTCTTCTGATTAAAATATCTTAATATTTTATAGTTTTTATAGTTTGTAAAAAGACTGAACAGCGCCATGCATCAGTGGAAAACAAAGAATATTTAGCAAAGTCGCATAAATCAACAAAGCCAAAGTCGATATTTAATTAACCTAAATTTGTCATATACAAGATACTCCCAGAAATTGACTTATAAATAGCTGGTATTTGGTGCACTTTATTTAAAAATTTTGCCGCCATATGTTAATGATATTTGTAGGAACTTCGCTTTGAAATTTCATAAGGTAAAAAATCACAACGTCAACGGATGTGTAAAAATAGTTGCTGAAATAGGTTGAAAGCTGCGTTGGTCTGCTGAAATCGGTCGAAAGCAATAATGGTAGTTTCCTAATATACTTTGAGCCTTTGATTCGAACAATGTATTTGTTTATTTCAAAAATTTTAACGAGTATTATATTAGGTATTAGCCCGTTATTGTTTTAATTACTATGTAGGCTAATTTTAGCAGAATACTCACTGAACTTTACGAATTTTATAAATAGAAAAGTTGTTTTGTTGCTGAAATGTGTTGAAAAGAACTAAGTCTTACCGTTTCCAAATGAATCTAGGCCAACCTTACTTTGTCGGTGATTTTTAAAACAGTATTTACTTTTCTCGTTGCCTTACTTTGCCCCTGCCTTCCTGGGAGACTTTTTGTACATTTTTTCCGGAAGCGACGGAAAGTCGTATGAAGCAATATTTCGGTATAATTGGAGCTTTATAATGATCTAAAAATACAATATACTTAATAAGAGCATTAGTCGAGAGTTATTTTGTAAATATAGCACTTGAAACACGTGATTAATTTCAAATGCTAAAACTGGACATCAAAAATTTTAAAAGAGAGGTCAATAATAGGATTTCTAAACAGCTGTAGCAAATGAGGATATTTTCTAAACTCTTCGTCACTCGTTCAATCCGTGCCGTCAACATTCGTTTCATTTTACCTTGCATGATGGTTTGTAAACCGTGAGTGATCTCTACATTCACAGTCGATATTCACAAGTTAGATTAATGAGCTCTATACCCGCTTTAGTAGTAAAATATTTAACTGTCGGCAATTTCAAGATTCCAGAACTCAAAATGTATAAAACTGGCAAACAGAGAACAATACGCGGCATTTCCGCGAGCATTTTGGAAGTGAGTATTTCTCAGTTGTTTTTAAAGCTGTCAGTTTTATAGCTATGGAGTATGGCTTGCGAGTTGAATATGCGTTGATCCTATCATGATACCCTGTTTTCCTGGAGTAACTATGATCCTGCATGACACCTTGTTAATCATATCCTTGTCACCCGTAAAACAAACACTGTAATTACGAAATCTTTTTTGAGACATGTTATGAAAAACGGCCATACCTTATATAGAACGTGCTGGGCTATAGTATTAAGAATTATTTTACCATTTTCCAGTGAAAAAGCAAGCATTTGGGGTTGGAGAAGATTGGATAAGTATATTTGCTTGTTTTCCTTGGATCTGATGGTTTCTGAAGAGAAGGAGAGACGGTCGGTTTGCAGTTTATGACACACATAGTGTGACAAGAGTTTAGTTGGGTGGAACTATTTACTTTCCTTTGTTGGGGCGGGGGCCACGGCGCCCCATCGATATCGTTTATCAGTTTAATTTCAGTTATTGTATTGTAGATGCGGTTTTATTTCAGCGGGGTTTCTAGGCACGATCGGTTTTGCTGATCTTCGAATTGACTTGTGGAAATTGACTTGTGGAAATTTGTTTTATTGGAATCAACCATTTGAACCTAAACTGGTTTTGGTTGATTTCCTTGAGGTCAGTGAGCACTTTTTCAATCGTTCTTTGCCCCTTGGATTGACATGGTTCATTACCAGGCTTAATCCTTCTCCTAAACGGGTAAGAAAGATGGCGGAAATCTGCGAAGTAGCTTCTACCTTGTGTTTGTCAGAGTTTTACAAGTCGGAATTCCGTCATGACGATGCTGAACTAGAGCGTACATTTTCCTAGAAAATGAGCTGAGAGCTGCTTGTTCTATTACTGGATATGACAAAGAAGTTGTTACAATATCGGTTATTTGGTTTTAAAAAGAGCCACCTTATGTTTGCTTGACGACTTGTCGACAGCACGTGAAAACTGGCGATACTTGTGTCAGTATATCAGCGGTCGTTATCGATCGTTTTCAACCGAGTTTGGAGTTTGATAAGAAAGTTTATCAACTAACCAACGAAAAACTATGTTGCCGATAGAATACAGAAAACCCAACCAACCCAACCAATTAAGAACGGTGGATCCCGAAAACCACACTCTAGACATAACTTGAGCGAACGTGACTGTTTATAAAGTCTTGGTCGGATGTCAAATATTTTCTAGGCCATTAGTTTATAAATGCTTCACGTACATATAATGCACCACATATAGCAAAATAATTATTGCCAAACACTTGAGCTATTAAATTTGTTACCTCGTTTGAATACGAAGTGGTTTAAGATGACTAATTATCAGCTAAATTACGGTTCATTTGCAGGGCGCCCTATCGTCAAGGATCACGCACCAGCTACGAATGCCGGAGAACCACATGAAATCCTGGCACAATGACAGGTGCGATGTGTGCGCCACGGATCTGAACCAGCTGAAGAGAGAGGCTATCGCCATGGTGCACACACTAGAGGAATCACAGTTCATGGCGTACTACAATATTCCTGGATACCTCGTGGGGCCGAATGCGGACCAACTGATTCGTCGCGCCGACAAGTTACGGTATCAAGGTAGTTACGGAGCGGACCCAGGGGACCGTTCTGCAGGCTATTCACGTACAGAGGATGCCCCGCCATCCTTCTTTGCCAGGTGAGTAAAGCCACAATAATCCTTTACTTCTTGGCACACTTTTGTCTATTTGCCGATTGTCGTGGAGCCCACTTGATCAACTCGACGATCTCGAACGCATGTATGCAAATTACTGACAACTGGCTATTTAGCGAAGCTACAAAATTCTTTCTCTTTATTGATTTTTCAGTAATAGCTCTAAACTGTAGATAGACAGCCAGACGATGAAAAACAAACAAACAAACCGTCAGGCAGGCAGACAGACAGACAGACAGACAGACAGACAGACAGACAGACAGACAGACAAACAGACGGACGGACGGAGAGACAGGCAGACCGACAATATTAATCAATAATATAACAATAATAATAATAATAATAATAATAATAATAAAAATAATAGTAATAATAATAATTTTATTATTATTGTTATTATTATTATTATTATCTTTCTTGGGTATATTCCAAACCAGAAAAAAAGTTCTTTTAGTGCGCTGTAATTCTACAGTCAAATTTGAACTATGCAGCACCATTGACGCCGGTTCTGGTAACTTACCGGTTGCTGCAATTAAACTTTGGACGCTAAAGGTCTTGCGCTAAACGAGACAGTAACAAAAGCCAAATTGATGAAGAGAATTAGGATTGAAAACACTTTGTTTGCATTCCTCGAATCCTTCTTCTCCAAGCGTCACTCACGATTATTCCCCGATCGTAGATGGCAGAACTCTGAAATACTACGAATTCGAAATGTTGCCGAAATAACTGCTTCATTTGCTATTACTCAAGTGGCAGTTTTATAACGCCATCAAACCAATGGCCATTGTGCAATTGTTTGTTAGCTTTTTCTTCGTGTACTCGTCTCTTACTCATTGCCTTTTTGATAGTGTTTAGCATGATTCTGACCTACCATCTTGAAGCGCAAATAAGACGGGAAAAAATGCTTCATCATTTAGCAAGATAACGCTATAAAGCTGTTACTCTTACATTTTTAGTCTTTATTGTCCTCCCGTTTATTTGAACTGAAGCCATTTTGTAGACAAACATGGTTCAATATGGAAAGAAGCAGTCGTGTGTCAGGTGCTGACTGGAAAAGAATGAACAATCTAGAACAGAGACATTGTGCTTTAATGACATGATTACTATAATGTATAGGGAGTTTGTTGATTACAATTTACATACTGCAATTAAATCGCCCAAACCACACCGACTGCATATCTGAATCATGTCGGCTTCCCAAGACATACAGCTGTATAGTAAGTGTTGTTATTTATTAATGGAGAGTGGCTCTTTCATGTATATATTACCTAATGTTTCGCTGAGCTCCTTCCGTTTCACCTTGTACATGTTTCAATTCCGTATACATTTGTACATTTAAATTTCTCATTTACTGCGTTTGTTTTCTAGTTATAATTCAGTTCAACAACCTGTTGAATGTCTCTCCTGAGCAAGTTTGAAACAAACAGACAATAAGATAAATTCCAGCTGCCACACTCGAATACTCAGATTATTTCAAACCTTTTATTTTCGCTAAAAAGAACAAATTCTAAAGCGCACAGCGTCTCTTCCAAGCTTAATATATTATAAAGACCTTTATACCGTCGATTCTGATAACTAAAAAGATTAAGGTTTTCAAAAGAAATACCATTTAGATCTGTGTTTGCTTTGCCCAAGAGTTTTAGGAAATATATTCGTTCTGAGTCACTTAAGCTGGAGATTTCGTAGTAATTATATAAGCTGTATATAAGGGTCTCAATTTTAACCGTCAAACATAAAAATGTATACTTTTTTCCGTCAAAGTTTGTTCAATTAAGATGAACCGTAAAATCCGTCACTCCCATCGACACCCTGGTATATGATGATTTTGTTGTATATACGCATGCTTGTACTTTCAAAAAGGTTTATCGGTTATTACCTAAACTAATATTATGAAACCACTATTCCAGTGTTGCTTTGTAGAGATTAGATCTCACCAGAGATATATATGCGTTCGGCTTTATTTCTCAGTAAAGTAACGAAGTAAAGAAAAAATAATAATTCCTTTTTACTTTTATTTTGACAGTTAATGGGCAGTTGTCTAAATAGTCAAACTCGACGTACGTAAGCAAGTAATCAAACCTGATTATTTTCGTTTCATTTCGGTCAGTTTCTGGTATTTTATCAACTTTAATAACTTGAACCTACAACAAAATATGTTATCTCCTAAAAGCATCAAGATTTTAGCAAATCTTATATTACCATGAGATCTAAGAAAATGAATAAATCATTTTTACCATTATCAAAACAGTAGCAGCATGTAAATCTTTCTCTGCGGAACAAACAGAGTTTCCCATATTTCCTGCACTAATCTTTTGCCCCCTACCACGGAGCAGAACGTGAAAGTGGACGTTTGTTATGGTCTGTCATTCTGTGGTCTGAAAGTCTTTATTGCAAGATTAACTAACAAAGGTGATTGTTTGAGGAGTTTGAGTATTGGGCCATTTGCATGGAATGTTCCCTCCCCAATTTCCTTCAAAAGTAATTTGCGTTCAATATATAACAGTAAAGAGCAATTGTGTCGTCGAATAAAGATAACCTATTTACATTTGTTTGAGATTTGTAGTAGAAAGCAATCGCTGTCGCTGTTTCGTTCCTTTTATTCTACCTCTCAAACGTCAAAGTCAGTGCGAAGTTAATCTTAAACAGGGAAATGTCTTGGTTGATTTAAGATCGTTTCTGCTGAGGAAGCGATGTTTACAGCAAAGTGGTATAGCTTAGTTGTGCTCCTTTCAAATCCTTTATGTCATACTAAAACAAAGAAAACGGATTTAGCTAAATTCCTTACAAACTTCGAGTACAATGCAATTTCTTTAAGTTGAAATACAGAAAATTAGTGACTTGTTTCTCCCAAGCAATTTCCTGTTACAAACGCGTGGATGTTTTTTCTTTCGCGTGATAACACTGTGAAAATAATGGTTACCGTCCAAACCTCCACGAGCAGTCCATTCCAAAAGCAATTTGCATATTTCATTGCCAAGTGCAATCCATTGTTTCTCCATAGATATCTGTTTAATTTCAGCCTAAAGCAAAAAGTGTTTGTTCTTGTACCAGAGTATGTCTCTTTAGGATGTTTATTTGATTGACAGCTCATCAACCTTTATCACTTCCGTGGCGACAAGGCCATAAATACATTCTGCAAGGGTTGTTATCATTCATTTACAGACTGACTAACTAGACCCAATGGCACTACCAGATCTGAGGCTAGCTATTGTTCATATGGTCGATATACTGACGCTATAGCCGGAAATCGGAATCATTCAGTTACTGAATCGAACTTCTGGTGGGAGCTGTTTTTTGGTGTTCTTTTTTCACCGACAAAATGGACCATTTTGAATCAGAGACGAACGCCTATCGCTGGTATGAAAAGTCACATTTCTCCATTCTAGAGCTTGTTTAGCAAATCATTTCTTTTAAATAATACATTAACACATTATATTCCGATCAGTTTTGAAGAGGACCCTCCAAGACTCCATATGTATGATCCGACAGCCCTAATCTTCTACTATAGGTATGATAACGAAACAAAGTTGAAGATTTATGTAGTTAAGTCAGACGTAGATACTGCTTATACTGTAATGATAGTCTTTCGTAGATAGAGGTTCAATACTACGCCGCAAGCTCTTGCGATGTAAACCTTTCCTATATTTTTGCCATTTTGGGAATTAAAAAAGAGATTTATCAGCAAGAAACTTCTAAACTTCTAATAGTTTTGATTTAAGCAACACTTCGATGCACTTATACTCAAGTCAAACCCAGGAGTCAAATCAAGCGTGCAGTACCCATAGACCGTAATACTTCTTAGGTTTAGAACGAGACGCCTAAGTGTAAATATTGTCATCCCTTGGTGCCCCCTGGGCGGTTCCAGAACTAGAAGTCAAAGTTGTTGTTTATATTTAACAAAAATAATAATAACTCGTATTAGTTTGGGAAGGTGATAAAACACGTTGCAACATAGGAAATGTCAAGTGCAGAGAGTGGGGCGCCCTATTCTGCACCCATTCAAAAATACATTTCAGATGTACGTTAGATAGTTAGAATATAATATATATTGTACACTTGTACTAGAGAGCTCAATACTTGTCGTCAGATGTCCTGTAAAAGCACTGTTGAGAGACATTTGAAAATTAATTTCAGTGAAAATGGCGCCTGACAATGGAAGGCGGAGCAGTTAATCTAAGCTTCAATGAATATATTTCTGTTTACTTTTATCTCAAAAACGAATGGATAAATAATATAAGTTTGACTTGGTGTTTGTTTAATATTTCATTTCCTGCGAGAATCATTCCTCCTTCACCGGCGATAACGACGTTTTCTGTCAAAACGATCTTCACCCGTCAATCATCTTTTGTTCTACATTGACAGTTAGAATCATTACAAACGAGATAAATTTCCTGTGATAATTCGAGTAACAATGGGATGATATTTTCAAGGGAAACAAGGCCTTTCACTGACAGATAAATTTGCAGATGTCAATCGTAAAATATATTGGAACGGAATAATTTCAAGTTCAGTATTAACTGAAGATGATTTAATGATTAATTTGGGTTAAATATGTTCATATCTTTCTTCCAAAATACTGTTAGGTCAAAAGCTGGTTTGTAATAAAAATTAGTCACACGTACACTCTCAATAAACTCATATAAAATTATAATACAAAATGTGCAATGAATTTATTGACTTTCTTGTTCATTCATTCGACTTTAGCATTTGTTTGACATTTTCCTTTTGGCCTTGTCGACTATAGATTCAAGTGTCAGCACAGGCAACCCAAACTTATATGACCCAGTAGCGTACACTTAGCAATACGGCATATTTATAGCGAATAGTATGATCTGTTACCATGACTCATGAGCGTAGATTGCCTGTGGTGACCAAGCCTCTCAGCAAAGTGAAGCCAAAGGAAGCGAAGAGCCGAGGAAAAACAAGATAGGAAACATTTCGAAGTAGCGTTAGGACTGGTTTCTTTTTAACTAGAGAATAACTTTTAGATTTACGAAAAATCTGAGTCCCTGACGGGAATCGAACCTGCGACCTTCTGAACACCCAGCAGACGCTCTACCACTGAGGTCGGTTCGAGAATGATGTAGTTTCACCGCTTCCCTCTTCTTGTTTCCCTCCGGTCTTCGCCCTTACTCTCTCCCAACGGATTGCTCCTGGGTCTACGAAGAAGCACTTCACTCCACCCAGGCGTATAACTATAAATGGGTACCTTGTAAACTGTGGAAACACTTAGGTAGTATGCTATAGATTAGCTTGCTATCCATACAAGGAGAGTAGTAATACTCGCAATCGCTTCATGCTAAAGAAACTGGCAGACAACGCTGACTTAGCTTTAGGCTCTGCGGATCGTTGTTGCCTCACACTTGCTCGCGTCAGCTGCGCTAACGAAATTTGGTGCTAGACAGAGTTGACTGTTTTTACTTAATGCATGAACTATTTTCTTCGGACAGGGCTGCTCAAAAGCTGAGCATCTCTTCGAAGAAGAAGCACAAGAAAAACCATCCTTCCAAGGATGTGGCCACGATACCCATCGGCCCAGACCCTTATGCGGTGTCGAGCTCACGGCACAAACAGGCCGAGATGCATCCTCCGCCGTATCCCTTCCCAACTAAGTTTAAGGAAGGCCTGCGTATGAACAGTCCAGCGGTGCCACCGGCACTGCTTAAGAACGGGATTAAGAGAACAGATGGAAAGGTCAGTGCATAAACGGGGCAAGCCAAAATACTGAGTCAAAATACTCCCCAGTAACTGCAAGATATTTTGCCAAAAACATAGTCCCTGATTTTAATTTCAAATTTTTTTATTCCATGCAGAAAATGCACCAAAAATACCAAGAAAATTGAGTTTCATGCTTCAAAAAGTGCTAAAATTTCCTAATTATGCCGCGGCAGTGCCTTTTTGAACAATTATGCTTTTTGGCTCTAATTATGCCAAAAGTCATGCTAGCCCCTAGATTGAACCCGTGTATCCAAGAGATCCTAGAAATGCTGAAAATACGAATTTTGTACGAAACTCAAAGAATAATACAAAATCGTTAGCCTGTACGAGTTATGATGTGTTTCATAAAATGGATGACGAAATGGATGATCATATAGCGATCAAGAACATTTGCATGTTAAAGTTTCTTTCAGACTGATATTTAGTTCACTGTTTGAAATCATTTCTTGCAAATGTTTGTGCCCAGGTTAAGGTGATGTTGCGTATCGGGCCGAGCTTTCCCGGTGAGACGGGTTCATTTATGAAGGTTGACACCAGGAGAAAGCAGGTGACCTTGTATGACCCCTCAACCGTTGGTCACGTGTCCCACACACACCGCAAGATGGGTGTGGCAGCTCCAAAGATGTTTGCTTACGATGCCATATTTGAGTCGGACTCCTCGCAGGTACGTAGTGAGGTTATATACTCAGTATTTCGTTCATAAGCTTGTTCTTGGGCTTCTTATCACATCTGTTGTGATTGTACATACCTATATTGCTATCTCTGGTAAGACTTGGTAAGACTGGTAATTTAGTTCGAACTGTATAATTTTTCTTTTTCATCGGGTGCAAGGGCCTTCTGTTAACCCTTCAGGTGTTGTTACCCTTGCACCCGCCACTTATGTTGTTTGTTTTTCTTTTGTTTTGAATCTTGTATTATGGAAATAATAACTTAAATAGCCTGGCTATCTTTCGTAAAAATGTGGCACAGTCTATTCTCTTAGTTACATAAGACACTGCTCAACTTTTGAACAAATACACGACCGGCGGGCAGCCACTCATTCTCACACTCCGGCACTCAGTCGGTTTGTTTCTTAGTATTTGCAAAACGTAATGGGCTCCCGGGGGGGGGTACTCCCATATATTGACTATACGGGTATGTGCCCCCCGGGAATGGGCTATGCCTAACACATACAAAACAAGAGATGGTTTTATTATTTGGTTGACCATCTCGCATATATATTAATTAACTTAGGGATCAGTCGAACATCATCAGCTTTTGAACAAACCTTCTTAAGAATAGATGCCAAATTTCAGTTTTCTAACAAGTAATTTGCAAACGTATATTTAAATGAAGGCTGCATTGTTATAGTAGCTTATCTTCACTTATAAGCAGCCTAGAGAATGGAGGGACAAGTGATTTGATTTTACAAATGTAATCTCTTCCTGTAACAAACACGTTGATTTAAGCAGAGAAGGCGTAATTATTTTATGTGACTGGAGTTTCAAAATTGAGCCAACGCTGTTTTAAAAGGAGAGACTTGATTATTTGACAACCTCAACTTTTGGGTTTGAGAACGAAGCGTCATTTGTTTGTAACAGTTTTGCATATAACTGTAATCTCAGTTTTATAGCGAGCTCATTTACTCTTCACTACGAACATATTTAGGATTTAAGTAGGACTTCCTGTTTTATTATAGAAACTTGATTGGCTGTACTAACAAGCCCAGAGAGTGCTATATTGCTTATTATGCCGGTAAATAGGATGAACAATTTCCAGCTAGCCAGCGGAAGGCATCTGGCTCAGAATTGCGGCAGTGATTTTCAATTCGTTAGTGGATGGTATACAATGAAAACTGTCTTGCTAATGAAGGGAAATTTTAATTAAATCTAGAAATCTCATTTTCAGTGTGTTGAAACCAAGAATGACACCCTTTTGCAAATAAAGCAAATTGTTCTTGAATATGTGAAAATCCAAGATGGCGACATTTCTATCATTTTAGGGTTTCTTTGTTTCTGCCCTAGGAAAATACTGTGTGAAAATACTTGCTGTGTGTTGCTCGTTGTTTAGTGTGAAAGTCACGCTGTCATTATTACCGCTTGTTCAGTTTTCAGTTATTTATTTTCCTGGTTCAAAGTGAGGTTTCATTCATTCATTTACTTATTTACTCTCGTATTTTCATCGAAATGCTTTTATGAGTTATAAATCAGTAATCCGTTCCAAATATCGTTGAACATATACAGTCCTATTGCTCTTGGTTGAGCATTGCATGGACAATTATTTTTATTCTTATTTCATCTTTGTATTTGCAATTTAGTTCATTCCAGTTACACACTTGTGCCGAGTGCTTATCGGTGATTGCTGCTCAAAGAGAAGTTCTTTCCAGTGTGATTCATAGGCGGTGTGTGTGATGTATAGCAGATGTCCCTAATTATAGAAGGAGAAATAACTTGGTTTTCATAGAGACCGTAATTATACTATGCCGCTTGACATTTGCGTTTGCATTTGGTAATAATTCTAAACCGCACACCATCCGGCCGTATTTGATGAGGAAGTCTTTAATCTGTAGCTGCACAAGTCAAACCGCCGAGACATCATTCACACTTACGCAAGACAGATGATTCCCATTTTGTGAATCTTTCCATGAGGGTCTTCCTTTCTAACGAAACGTTTTTGGTTGAAGGCATCGTCATCGAGCGTATTAAAATTGATGGCGAATTTCAGCTACACTCCAAACTCGTCCGTCACCGATTGCTCTTATGTCAAAGAGGCAAGCACATCAAAAGCCATCAAGAGCAGCGTGTACAGTGCTGTAATACTGGCGTCTGTGTTGGGAAATGTGCTGGTAATTTGCGTGGTGTATAGCTCAACCCGCATGCGGACCGTCACAAACTATCTGATAGTCAACATGGCTGCCAGCGATCTGCTCACCACCGTGTTCAACATGATCCCTACCCTATACTGGTTGCTCCGTGGTTTGGACGTGTGGCATGTGGGAGGAGTAGCCGGCGCGGCTCTGTGTAAGTTTCTGCAGTTCATCCAAGGTGTCTCGGTCTCAGTCTCCGTGCTTACGCTCGTGATCATCGCGTGCGACCGTTTCTTTGCAGTACATCGTCCTCTGGCAAAGAATCTGAAGCTTCTGCAAGCCTTAGTGTTAATCGCTTTGACCTGGATCGTGTCAATAGTTATCTTGTCACCACTGCTTCATGTCTTGAAGCTGGTTGATCGCAAAGGACATCTACACTGCGTGGAGGAATGGGCCCCAGCATTCGCACCCAGCGCTTCTCGCCATTACACATTCGCTTTGTTCGCGCTGCTGTACGCAGGCCCTCTGTCACTCATTGCCACACTCTATTCCATTGTTATAGTTCAGTTGTGGCGACGCAAGACTCCAGGCATTGAAATGATCAGCGCTCGTGAGAACAAGGACAAACAGAACAAGAAGGTACTGTGTATGCTTGTGACTGTGGTTATCGTCTTCTCCCTGAGCTGGCTCCCTCTCTATGTCCGTATGTTCCTGCTCTTCCTCAGACCAGCGCAGTTTCCCTGCGGCCTGCCGTATAATTTGGACTTTATCTCTCTATTTTTTGGCCACGCCCACTCAGCTGTCAATCCATTCATATACGTCATATTCAGTGAGAACTATAGGCGGGGATTTGTTGGGGTGTTCGCCAGAGGACGATGTTTGATACTCCCCATTCCCGGCAATAAGCGATCATCCACTTCAACAACACGACGGAAAGTTGTGCATCGTTGCGCAAAAGAAAATCGCCGGAATCAAAGCATAATTATCATGGAAACTTTATGGAAAGGCGACGTTGAATTATAAAGTGCTCTACACGAAGACGAAGAAAGTTGTGAGAATAAAACAGCAATAATATAATATATATGGACAGGGAGTGGGTGAAAGGAGCAAAATTACTTTGCACAAGAAGATTACGAGAATCAAGCAATAATGCTGGGACTTTATTAACGGCGACCTCTCATGACAAAATACTCAACAGATAGAACAAGAAAATAGCGAAGGTTTAGATATCTTCAAAGTTTCACCTTGTGCTATGCACGATATCCTCATTTCTCATAGTTCACCGACAGTTTCCGCTGTGAAATAGTGCGTGAAACACCATACAGGCCAACTAGTGGAGCCTGGATCAAAAGGTGAACCCGGCGTGCTTCCACGTTTCATAAGCATATTCAGTTTCAAGTTCAATCCAGCCTTCTACACCTAAATTTGAATCTGCGGTCGTCGTAATGCAGCCAGTGGCAATTTAGCCGTCAGTTACTAACTAAGGCCCTGTTTACATGGAGAAAGATAGCCCGCCTGACCGAGATATCTCGGCTCGGCGGGTATTCAATTTTAACGTTGCGATTACATGTGAACCGAGATATCCCTGCAAGCAGGGTGCCTCGGGTCGTGGCCGCCTCACTGAGTTACGTTTTGCCATGTAAACACTTGACACCCGAGTTATATCGGTGAGGCGAGCTAGATCGATCACGTGACACTTTGGCACTGGTCGCTGTGAAATCTCCCGCGAAGCAATGGCTGCCAGAAATTCTGATGAACAAATGAACAGAAATCGTCGTGTTTCCCTTCCGAGCATCGAGGAAATGGAAGAAGGACGCTTGCCGTCAAATAGGCCTCGTGTTCTCAGTGCTGGGGCATCTAGTTCCGACCGGAATGATGCAGAAATTGCGATTTTGGCCACGTCAGGTCCTCAAGCAGACGATGCTGCACGTGCTACAAGCTGTGGCGATCACAACATTTCATTGGCAATAAAAGGAAGAAAACCGCTCCGCAGAAATCTGGAATACGGTTGAACGGTTGTTTATTTCCACATGATAAATTACAAATAAATTACAAAATGCGAGAAATAAGGTGGAGG
>JANVCJ010093061.1:0-10233 GCA_026413505.1 Epizoanthus ramosus
TGTATATATGATATGCTTTGACACAAAACTCCTAACCTCAACATAACCTTGATCTCTGAACCCTTTCAGCCCCAAACATGTCAAGTGACGAGTTGCTAAATTCACCTTACCAGTCCCTTACATGTCTTTTAAACAGATTAGTAGAATGGTAACAATAATAATAAATAATTTCTGTAGGGCTTTTTGCTGGCTTCTAAGGCACTGCTACAAATTCTAAAAGATATTAAAATTAATTAAAAAGATTGTTTATGAAGAAAGTTTTCAAATGCATCTCAAAAGTGTTTACAATGTCACTGTTCTTGATAAAAAGTGGAAGGTTCCATAAATCTGGTGAGCAGAGGAAATTTTAAAAGCATGTGAGAAAAAGTCTTAAGACTGAAACAGTGTTTCTCTAAAAGGTTTGTTTTACTTGATTGGAGTGTTCATGTAGGTTTGTAGGATAGAAGTAATTCTTCCATACAGGCTGGGGCAGGGTTATGCAAAGAATTTTGTAATTCATCTCTTGAAGACTTGTTACCACGCCAGTGAAGATTTATTATACATATGGGACACTAAGAACCAGTGCTCCTCCCCCCATTCTAGTTAAGTCCCCCTCCTGCAACTTACCTATTTTAGCAGTTATAAAAAACATCCTTAGTATTGGTTAGCATGTTGCAGAAAGAAAATGGAATTTATTACTACATAATTTTCCTCAGTCCACTGGGGGCTTATTTTCACTGCTTAGACTCAGATAGACAGCCTTAGTAGGTAGAATTGGGAACTTTATCAATGGCCACTTACATTTTTTTGCACTAGTGTCTTCAATTTATTACTACAAATACAATTTATTTGCAAGACTGAAATGAAGACACAAAGTGTAATAACTTTTTTTTTCTACCTTTCAACACACTCATTCAAAGAATATGGTTTTAATACATGCCCTGATCTGGACCTGAAAAAGACCAGAAACACACTTGAGTGAAAAAAATACTTGGCATGGGCCCTAGGGATCCCCATGGATGGCCAATACACATCAGTAACTACATGTAGTAAGCTGTGTTGCCAGTCCCGCCCAGAACATAAGAAACCATATTCTTCAGGTGATTGTGTCGAAAGGGAATATAAATATACTTTGTGTCTTCATTTCAGTGTCATATGAACCTTTCAATTATTCCAAAAACTTCCATTGATATCACATTTTCTCACAGCCAGTCTAATAGGATATTCATTAGGGGTGTCAAATGGTCTTTGTGAGCATCTGAGAGCATGCAAGCAGAGCATTAATTTTTGCAAGCACGAGCAAGCGAGCACTGAATTACAAAAATTAGCAATTTCGTGCAAGTGAGCACCCTCCAAATTTTTGCTAACAATTCGAGCAAGGGCAAAATTTTGCGAGCACTCAAACATTTTGAAGAACCATTGAACACCACTATTCATTGGCTGATCTGAGTGAGTGGGATTGTATGGGCTGATCTAAGTGAGTGCAGATGAGAGGGCCACACACTTATTAGTACTCTGTACTATTTAGTGTATTTAACCCTTCTTCAAAAAGAAAGTTTGATTGATTGATTGACTGATTGATTGACTGATTGCTTGTATCATTCCTTGCTCTTTTGAGTGAAGAGGAAGTTGTGGGTGGAGAGACAAGTATGTTACACACTTAATTGACACCTTATAATGTAAGTATTTACTTATTCTAACATTGACTTCATTTTAGAATGACCGACTATCTTGCCACGTCAGAAGTCATAACAGGCAATCCAGACAGAATGATATCAAGGATACTTTTTATTCTTCACACAACCCTTTCTGCAAAAACAACTGCACATACTCAAAACAAAAGAAACAGCATTTCCACTGTGTCATCTGTAACTGGGCTATCCGAAAGGTATATATATATATCTAAACATGATACATGTACATGTACAACATTTGTACCTTGTACAAAGAGAAATACAATAAAATATTGATACTTTTAAATTAATAATGCTTATTTAACTTATTTCTTGTCTGATTGCTACTATTTGATCCTTTGTCACTCAATCCTGACATTTTTCCAGGGGGTTACCAATATAGGTGGGTTTACTGTCTCCCAACTGTCAGTGCTTGACCAGCTGATAAGTTTCTCTTGCCTTTCATTGATTTTGAACTGGAATATATAAATAATGTTTTACTAGTAAACATAAACTTGTGTTGAGTGCAAGTCTACTATTAACTAATAACACTTGGATAACTGCAGTTGTATTTGAACTAATACAATGAAATACCTCCAATGTTCCAATTTTTGATATATTTCAATATAATGTTGTTAGCTATGCTGTTATAACACCATATCGTTTGCAGTGGCGTAGCCAGGGGAGGGTTCTAGGGGTTTCTGAACACTCCCCCCTGCTCCCCTTCAGGATATTGCAATAGCTATTTCAAAAGAAAAGTGAATGGTACTCTGGGAAAATTACCTGGTACGCGGGATTTTGAGCTTCCCTTCTTACAAATAGTGGCTACAATTGAAGCTAACATTGCTACAACTTTATGCTCAGAATCAAGGAGATGTCATCTCTGGGGACCTCAAATGTAAATATTTCCCGGGGGAACATGCCCCTGGACCCCCCAACTTTCAAAGTGAATCTTAACAACTGGAACCCTTCTATTGATATTCCTGGCTACACCCCTGTATTGCATCCTGGCATCATAACACTGTATTCAAGGGAAGGGTTCAGATAGATGGTCACATGCACATGTAACAGAAGGGAAATAATTTTCCATTCAGTCACATTAACATACAGGTCTCTAGCTAAATTCGCCAAACAACAATCCATCTGAACACTATTACCAAAAATGATACTCTGAAGTCCCGAATAATAGTATATATACGATTTTAAAATAGTTTTGGTCAAAATTTTTCCAACCTATACAGCCTTATTATATTTGGGTCTACACTATTATTAATTTCAGAGTTTCAAACTCCTAGCATAATTTTAGGAAGACACTAAATCTCAAAGAAAAACATTCACTTTTGACACAGGCAAATATTGCATTCTATATTTTCCAGTATTGTCTCTGGATATTTTTCCAACCTATACTGTTATTTCACCCTATATTATTATTAAAACTTACATATTTTTCCACACTGTACTATTATTTTGCCCTATATGATTATTTGGGACTTCAGAGTATGTGAAATTGGAAACTAGAAAAATTGACTATAATTTTGACTGCCTTAAAGAAAAAGTAACAACACATGACTTTACTTTTTCTATTCATTGTACAGGTGTATTTTACATTCAGAAAGAAACTTAGCCTGCTGTAAATGTGTAGGGGGGCTGAACTTCCAACTACCTTGAGTTCTATCCCTCACAAGAAGTTAACAGCCATCACTTGCTGCGCTCTTGAAAATCAGGTTACATGTACTCTGCATTATTTTGGGTTCCCACCCCTTCCCTTCCTATATACATATATGTATCCTCCAATAAGCAGTCGAACACAACTGTTACATGCACAATCATGTACTAAGTATAGTACATGGAGTGTAGTATTGTTTTGGACTAAGGCCATTGTGTTTACATGTATGTATACATAACATTTGTATCACAGGGCGGACAAAGGCTCTTGGATCATATCAGGAACAAGCATCTGAATTTACAAGCAGAGTCTAGAGATAGGCCTAGGGTAGTTGGCAAGTGTAGACAGTATATACCAGTTGTACTAGAAACAGCTACAGTCTTGGAAGAGCTAGATTATGTGAAGTTAGATATTGCAACAGGTGAGTGCGAGCAAACATCTACAATTGGAACTGAACAAGTGTCAGGGCAGATGGATGTTGCAAGGTATGAGGTTGCATACTCCTTTGAAGGCTCGAGTGTGTCGGCAGAAAAGGCAATAATGACCACCAGGACACAAATGGTCAGCACAACCATTGGAAGTGCTGGCACATTTATGCCTGGAGAAATGGAGTTAGGATTAAGCAATACGGAAGGCATCAATGCATCTATAAACTCTCAAGACCATAAAGCACAACAAGAAGCTGAAACTTTACTTGAATCCTTATACCAAACCCCACCCAGATTTGCAAAGCGCTGTAAGCCATCTACTCCCATAGTAGAGAAACTGGGATGTACTTACATAGGAACATCCATTGCGATTAGTCCACAACGCAGACAGGAAAGGGACAGCCTACTATTGGATCCTCCAAAACCATTACCACAATTAGAGCCAAGTGTTATTCATGACCATTGTTATGCACAAGCATCAGGCCCTCAAAAGCCATTATCTGAATTGCAGCCAAATTCCCTCCAGGATCACAGTTATTCTCAGTCATTTGAGCATTGTATGGTGTGTGGGTCTGTGGAAAGCCTACGAAACACTCTGATCTGCAAAGACAAAACACAAAATATTAACTGGGAACAAACTGGAAATCTGTATACGTATTATCATATCTCTGTAAAAATGGCAAAGACTCACAGAATCTGTTTAAAACATTACAAGGAATGGAATCGCTTTTTTAACAGTATGAAAGAACATTTGTCTACATATAAGTCACAAGATAACAGAACTGACAATGATACGGACAGTACACCCTCATGCTCACATATGAGTAATAATTACAAGCAAGATACATGTACTTCTACAGTCAATCAAAATGTATCAAATGAATCCATTCAGGACATTCACATGCACACAGAAGTAGTCAAAGAATCTGGTACTGTAACTGAGAGGGATGAACATGTGGATACGTGTACAGCACCCATTTGGCCATTTACAGAGTACTTTTGGACAAAGCTTGGATCCTATTTGAATAATTCCGAGTTATTAAATTTACTGATGGTTTCTAAAGCTTGGCGAAGCAATGACATGATTTGGAAAATGCTTTGCCAGAATACATTTCAAGTGTACAGGCAAATTCCTAAGCTAACATGGAAAGAAATGCATATAGCAATATGCAAGGAGAAGTTTATGGCCAAAAAAGTTTACTTTTGTGATGTTCCGTCATTCACTGTTACTATGTTGCTGGAACATGTAAGATATGTATGTGAATTGGCCTTAAAGCAAAACAGCGCACTACAACAAATCATGAATTCACGAGGCATTTACAGAAAACCTCTCAATTCAGAACTTCTAGTCTATTGTGTGGCAAACATACTGAAGGATGGACTGTGCAACTATGCAAAATGGCAGAAAGAAAGAAAGCAGAGAAATGAGCATTTTCGTATAGGACTTGAATATTCTCTTATTCCATTTAGCGACCGATTATTTGATTTAGTCCTCACACAGACAGAAGATGAGCTTCATAACAAAATTTCAACATCTACTCTAATGAAGAAGAAACTGAGACGACTCCATATCCATACCATCAGAACAACCCTTTTAAACAAAGCCAACTTGACACCACTGCAAAGTGTGCTGACGCAGGTCTTTTCCAATTATCAAAGTAGAAATTTACTGTCCATTACCAACAAACTGGGATCATCATATTCATACACCAAAGATACCGAAGACAACAGAAAAGCAAAAAATGCAATGGATAGCCAAAGGACAAAGATTCTAAATGACCTCCCAACAAATGCTCATTTTTGGGACATTGACAACTTAGAGACAACAATGAAATGGACTGACATGATGAAAAGTGGAGAGAAGTTACTGCACTTTATGACTGCCATGGTGGAATATATTCCAGATTTTTATCAAGTTCATGATTTCTTTAAGAAACAACCAATTCACAAACTAGAAACAGATGCATATGAGCTGTCAAGTAATGAAGCTGATCTTCTAAACCTTTTTAGACATGAAGTATTCAGATATTGTAGTGAACTGGAAAATAGATTGCCACCATCAGTTGATAAGTACATCGACTCTTTAATTCAGACTCAAGGTAGCAACAGCAGCAATGTAGAAGCAATCCAAGAACCTGATATTGACAATAAAGCATTACCGAGTTACAGAGTGGTTAAGCCAAACTTCCCCGGTAACATCAGCAACAGCCTGAAGTCTATGACTGAGAAACTTTATTATCGTATTGAAGAACTGAGTTCAGCTCACTTCTGGCAGGTGAAACAGCTAATTGACTTGATCATGAAAGACTATGATCTGTTATCTTTCAAGTATATACCAGAGCCACTGTTTTCTCCTCCATCTCCATTTTTGATTGCAAATATTGAAAATCAAGACAAACTTCCTTTCATCTGGAGAACAGGGTGGGGCATAGTTGAAAACTGCACAGACAAATCACCTGCAACAGTCATGAAAAACACTCCCCAAACGGAGACAACCCATCCTTATGGCAGTGCAAATGAGTCTTTAATAAATGAGAGAAATGGAATCTTCAAATGCAGACAAGTGATGGAGGAAGCTGTGCAAGCTAACTATAATCCACAAAATCACATGACAAGTGCTAACATCGTAGCTGAATTATACAGAAAACAGTGGATGCTACAAGAAGCCATAACTATGTACAAGGTGTGCATCCCTCAGTTAGATCAATTCTATTTACCTGGTGTCCTGCTGAATTGTGCTCTGTGCCAGTACTTTGCAGCAGAGTATGACGAGTCTAGGCAAAATTGCCAAACTATTCTGGAACAAACATTAGCTGGAGCAAATACTGTTGCTGCAGCACAAATGCTTTTATCGTGCATTATTGGAGCCAAAAATGGCAACAATTCAAGAGCAGTAAAACTGATGGAAGAAAGCTATAAAACGATTTCTAGTGCTGTTGGTGCAGTTGAACACACAAAACTTGCTATAGTATCAAACAATCTAGGACTAATGAAGTGCTTAACTGGATGTGTATCAGAAGCAGCTGATCTTGTTTCAAAGGCCATGACCATTACAAGCAACACTGAGGGAAAGCAAAGCATGACATTTGCAATGTTGAGGGTCAATCAGGCAGCTGTGACACTGCTGAGGCAGACTAGTAAAACTGAACAAGATACACGTAAATTGGTTGAGGAGTACTTGAGGGAAGCAGAAATGATTTTTCTTGAACATGACAGCGCCAAAAAGTTACAGATCTGGGATCCACTTGAAGCATGTAAATTGTTGTCACAAAGTTCGCACGCCATGATCACACAGAAGGCATTCTGGAATGCAACATTTTTTATGTTAATGGACTGGCCACTTGGCTGGATAGATTATTGTCCAGTAGACAAGAGCATTATAATAGGTGCAGACTCCCAAGTGTGGTTTCATGTTGAGCAAACCATCCACATGTTTCCATTCAGGTATCAGTGGATATCAATGCCTTGGTTAGGAGAATTTCACAAATTAGGAAACCACCATCTAAAGTTAAAGAAGCGATATTTAGAATTCCATCTCAAAGAACATGCATGCCATTTCCTAAATGAACCGACCAGAAACAAAATTGAAAGGTTTCTCAGATTTGATGACTTTGATTGTACAAATAAATTTTTTTACTGTGATCAAATTGCTGGATTAATAGAACTGGCTAGGATGATCAGCGTGTTAAAGAAAAGGAAGCATATTGAAGCTCCAGTTACCATGGCAGACCTCAAGTATTTCTGCAATGAACATGGTCGACATTGCCCTACAATCAAAGTCATTTACAAATACCTTGTTGAAGACAACATGGCCACATTGGCATATCTTGAATCTCAGAAGTTTGGCAATTTAGACCTGAACCATGCAACTCAGAAACAAAACTGTGGAATGAATTTTACAACCCATAAAACAAAGTATGGTCCCTGCACAGTTGGGCATATCAGAAATATTGAAAGATGTCGTCCTCAAGAACGAGAGGCAGTGAAATTGCTATGGACTGAAAATAAAAACCCAGAACCTGGGCACAGGCGACCGCAGGATCAGGCCCTTGAAGCAGGGATGAACTGCAGTGTGAAAAATGACTTTAGGTTAGGATTAGCTTCAAACATAAAAAACCGTGCAGCAACTGTTCAACAGCGAGAAGCCACTGAAACGAACCTAAAGGAAGAGTGTTTTTTGCAACATCAGAAAAAAGTAAACAACCACTTGTTAGATATAAAGCAAGTACTTATTTTACGAGCAGCATGGAGAAAAGCCTTGACATACCTTCTGGACAATGAAATTTTGTTTAGTCCAGATGGAACAGTTGATAATGAACAAAAACATCCACTTCATGCTCTGCATGATAAAGACAAATTACTATGTCCAGAAGTATTGTGTGAAGAGGAATGTGGAGAAAAGGCAAAACAAAAGTACATAGAAATTAAGGAACAGCAACTTAATGGGTGGACATTTGCAAATCCATCTTGCAAAGAGATACACACAGTTCCAAAGCCAATGACAAAGAGAAAAAAAGAGAGCCTATTTCAACATCAGCAGAAGAGAATCAAAGAACTGACAGGTATCTTAGTAGAAAGAGGCATAAATCCAGTACAAGCAGAATCAGCATTACCAGTACAGCTCTTAACAAATGGGGGAGACATATATTTTGGCAACAAAGCTGACTTAGTAAAATATCTTCAGAAGGTGTACCCAAGTTGCTTCATTGCTGAATCAGTTCTACAATCTAGACTTAGAAATTCAACAGATACCAGTATCAACTGTTTTATTGTTGACATGATGTTCAAATTTAGAACTCTTGAAAAGAAAGGAACATTGACTGTAAAGGAGGTTTGCAAGACCAAAGCTGCTCAAGCAGTGTTGCCTCTGTTTAACTACTATGGAAGAGTCAAAGAGGAGCAGTGTACAGTAATAAGTGTATTTGACCGAAGAGCTGACAGTACCAAGTCTGAAACAGAAAGAAGAAGAGGAGAAGAGCCACCAACAGCACTAATATTCAGTTCAGCCACTGAAACAAATTTTGATGAACGAATCAGCAGTTATGCATCCCAGTGGAAAGACCGAGAATATGGTAGAAAGAAAATTGTCACAGCATTTGCAAGGTATTTTAGGAATACCAACAATATTGAAGAACTGAAAATTCCAGTAAATTCACGGCACATAATCATTGGTGGTGAGGGAGAGTTATGTACAGCATATGAAATTAATAAAAACAGAGAAATTGTATTCCTTGATGAGGAGCTGTACAACTGTAACCACCCAGAAGCTGATACAGCAATATTTTACAGTTTGAAAGCTTTCCTAGTGAATCACAGTGCAAGTGCCGGCAAAAAGCAAACAGTTATTATTGACTGTCCAGAAACAGATTGTGTGACAATTCTAATGTACAAATACACAGCCATCAATGAGTTATTGAAATCACACAATGCACAGCTCTTTTGCAAGTTACACGACCAGTTTGTTGATAGCAGTGGGAAGAAAGCAAAGGATGTAAAACAACGGTTAACAGTTGGTGAGCTATCTGTCCACAAAGAAAGTATTTACATAGAATTTTCCAAACTTGGAGCTGCAATAACACAAGATGAAGCATTCTGCTCAAGTAGATTTCCTGTTGAAAGCCATGGTGTGCTAAGCATAATAACCGGCAATGACAAATCACCATCATTCCGCTCTTGTACAAAGACACTGGCTTTCGCACAGCTGAAAGAGCAGAGCAAAGCCAGAAATATTTGCACCTTGGTAAATCAAACAAGTGGCATTTTCAGTAACAATAATGTATGCAAGTTTATCTACAGGAGTATAGTGGCAATGATGTATTGCCATCTGTACCGCACCACGATTAGGAAATTGGGACTTCACTGGCAGAACTTTGTAGACAAGGATTTCGTTAACTTAAGTCTTCTACGACAGATTGCAACAAGGCATTGTAAGGAGAAAGAGCATAATTATGTTCCCACAGACACTGTGCTTGATCCTGCATTTAAACGGGCTGTCTACCAAACACATGAGTATGACCAAATCTTCTGCAAGACACCAGTGTATCCCAGCCCTCTCTTGTATGGATACATGGAGGATGGTGGAAGAATTGTTCCAATTTTAAATTCGTGTTTTCAAGAAAAGGAACCAGTTGTGAATATTGAAATGCTACAGTCTGACTCTTCAAGTGAAGAAGATAGTGACAATGATGACAGTTCTTCAGAACAAGAAGAATGAGCACGTAAAGCAGTTGTTCCAGATGGATGTGTACTCCAGTCCAGCTGTTCCAGATAGGTGTGTACTCCAGTCCAGTTGTTCCAGATGGATGTGTACTCCAGTTCAGTTGTTCCAGATGGGTGCTTGATCCATTCCAGTTGTTCCAGATGGGTGTGTACTCCATTCCAGTTGTTCCAGATGGATGTGTACTCCAGTCCAGTTGTTCCAGATGGGTGCTTGATCCATTCCAGTTGTTCCAGATGGGTGTGTACTCCATTCCAGTTGTTCCAGATG
>JANVCJ010093072.1:0-10233 GCA_026413505.1 Epizoanthus ramosus
TCCCTCCCCCATTCCAAAATTTCTGGATCTGCCCGGCCTGTTCTGAGTAGTTGGAAAAGAAAAAAGGGGCTATACATGACTGTACCTCTGCCAATCTTTAGACTATGAACAATGATATCGATGTGTCTGATCAATTGCTATACTGAGTTTCTAATATCATTTTTGTACAGGTTGAAGGTGTCTAAAGTGATTGTGGTGGGTGATGTGGCAGTTGGCAAGACAAGTCTTGTTAACAGGTATAACTGCAATTTTATTGTTCTTAATTAGTCATTAAATTAGGATTCTATTTTATGAACTGTTGTAGAACTACATGTATAGTGACATTTTGTGTACTGACTGGAACTGAAGATGCAATATGTTATAAATTTTAGCATATATCATCGTTTTCGTTCTATTGTTCACCTCTTTTTGTATGTTTCTAAGAGCTTCGAGACTCTGTGGGATGCTCCAAAAAACTATTATTATTATTATTATTATTATTATGTATATTGAAATAAAATTATGTGTTCTGTATCTTTATAATAATAATAATAATTAATAATATATACAATTTATATTAATTAATAGTACTTAAACTACTTAAAATATTCTAAAGTGCTTAACAATAAAACATGAACTATACTCAAAAAAATAATGGACTGTTAATAAATGCTATCACTAAATTTATATAATTTTACTTTAGATGTCCCCATTTAGTGGTTTGTTATAACTGCTATTTCAGTTGACATGTTAATAAATGCTTTATATTATTATTATTATTATTATTTATATTTAGCACACGTTAAGAAACTGTTCGCTGGTTTGATATTTTCTAATTTTCTATTACATGTAACTGTGTTATTAAATTAAACTGTCTAAATCATTTGACATTTTGCGGACCACATTGAACTGCAGGTATTGTCACAACATATTTGATCGTGATTACAAGGCCACCATTGGAGTTGACTTTGAGGTGGAAAGGTTTGAAATTCTAAACCAGGAATTTAGCATGCAAATGTAAGCAATCTTTGATTAACTTCTTGGGTCTCTTAATAAATAATTGATTAATTTTAATTGTTTCAGAATTGTTTAAATTATTACTGTAGACAGTTATTTTTAAAATATATAAATATTATCTTTAGTCTTCCTCACAGCCGTTCTTTCGGCTCGTCACACAATGCTCCAGCACCGCGTGATGGGCCGAAAGGAGGGCTGCAAGGGAGAGTGCATTATATTGAGATCATTCTAGTTTAGATGTCATAGAAACAGCAGATTGACAGGGAATGACGAGGATTGCATTGGAATGATGGGGAATTATTGAGAACGAGCAGGAATGATGAGGAATGGTTGGGAATGATGTATAATGATAGGGAATGTTGAGGAACAGAAGTGTATGTCTGGAGAATGATAGGAAATGATGGGAAATGATAGGGAGTGATAGGGAATGATAGAGAATGATAGAGAATGATAGGAAATTATAGGAAATTATAGGAAATGGTAAGGAATGATGTGCAATGGTAGGGAATGGTGGAGAACGTTTTTTTTCACCTACAGATTTTCAATTTTGCTTTAGATGTTAAGAATATTCCTCTGATGTAACTTTTAAGTTTAAAAAGTTTATATTTCAAATTTGTAGGCTGTTAACGTTTTGGAATTATAGGAGATGGTAGATATTGATAGAAGATTCTCGAAATTGATAGAAGGAGTGCGAGTGTCGTTGGCTCAGTCGGTCAGATCTCTTGACTGCCAACCAGAACGCCCCGGGTTCAATCCACGGCCTTCCCGAGGGTTGTGATTTGTGCGGCCTTCTTTCGCCACACCGTCCGTGGATAGGGACGTTGAGCCGTTGGTCTAGTCTTGACGTTCTAAAGCCACTCACCTGTTGACAAGGTTCTCATGCTGTTGCCTGTATCTGCACTGGCAGCCATTCATTTGGTACCCTAAGTGCATAGAGACGTTACGTGGGATGCGTTATATAAGCACCGGCATTTATTTATTTTATTTATTTATAGGGAATGATAAGAAATAATAGGAATTTATGGGCAGTGATAGGGAATGATAGGGAATGATCAGGAATGGCTAGGTGTATTTAGGCGGAATCATGTGCAATGATAGGGAGATTTTGGGGAACTGAAAGAACTGGCTAGCACAGACTGGTACTGAAGAGTGTCGGGAATGCCGATGAATGATAGTGAATGCTGAGGAATGATAGAGAATGCTGAGGAATGATAGAGACTCCATAGTAATGATAGGGAGTGTTGAGGAATGATGGAGAATGCCGAGAAATGATGGGGAATCCATAGTAATGATATAGGAAATGTACAGAAATGATAGCTATAGCGAGAATGTCTTCATATTATTTCCTAGATGGGACACTGCAGGCCAGGAGAGGTTTAAATGTATGGCGTCAGCATATTACAGATCAGCTCACGGTGAGTTCCTTTGATACACATAAAGTATACAGTAGAGTTTGAACAATAATCCCTCATCTATAACACTGGTTCTTCATTAGTTGGTTATAGACAACAAATAGCTCTTTTTGCTTCTCAAGATTAGGACCCTGTTATACCGGGCAAGTTTTTATTGCAATTTGTCTTCAGTGCAATGCCGTTGCAAGACAATTTACATGAATTGTTGCACCGTGTAACAACTCCAGCAATGACCATATGCATCAGTTGTCGACACGTTTTACGAAAATGAAACCATATAGCAACACCATTAGCAAAAACGTTGGTTAAAAAAGTTTGCCCACATCACAATAATAGGTCTTTGAGATTCAATTAATCGTCATGATCTTAACTTTACTGATAGACTAATTTTGCAAAGAATGGGTCTGTTTCGCTGGTTAGTGATGAGTTTATTATATCCTGAATTATACTTTCTGCTTTGTCTTTCAGTCATTGTGGTAATGTTCGATTTAACACAAGTGAGAACACTAGCAAATGCAAGGTAGGGAAAGTCTGCCTATAATAAATGAATAGAAACAGATATAGTTCTACTAATAACTTTTGGTTTAGTAGACAAGAATAATATCACCCACTTTAAGTGACAATAATACACTGTTGTGTGCAGCTAGTCATCATTATGAAGCTACATACAAACTGCCAACAATTCCAACCAAAAACTGCATGCACGTTGAGAAGCTCCGTAAGAATTGATTGCATTAAAACATACGTTTCCTGACTGAACTGTTCAGCCAAAATTTGGAGCTATACACGCAGTTATCGTTCGCCATTTTACCATGGATAACCGTCTTATGTTTGGTAAAGAACTTACACCAGAACAGTCCGCAAGAGATCTGGGAGTAACACTTGACACAAACCTATCATTCAATTGCCACATCGTTAAGACTGTCTCCTCCTGCATATGCGATGCACGTCTTCGAAAGAAGCTTACTTATTACAATTATCCAAAGCCTGTGTGGTCCAACGTCGCTGCAAGAATTATTACAAACGCCAAGAAATTCTAACACATCCCTCCTGTGCTACAGAAGTTCGGCTAAATCCTATTTAATTTGCCGCGACGCATTTTTAAAATGTATATAAATGGAATGGCGTCAATGTCCTTGACTAAGTAGTTTATTAGTAAAGGCGTGGCCGAGTGGTTTAGAGCGCTGGAATTGAAACCCGGAGGTTCTGAGTTCAATGACAGCAGGCACCCGCCGGACATACTTCTGTACATGGCCTTCTGACCAGCCTCCCAGTCAGTGTTTTTTTAACCCATTTGCGTTCCATTTGATTATGATTTCCAATTTCTGAATCACCATCAAATAAGTAAATTAGTAAGACAGTATAAGTGGACGCTCCACTCGAATTTCACAACTTTTAGATATACCATCATATAGGAGCGCCACAGGCCAAATAACGTTTTATTACCGAGCCGTTGCCCTTTGGAATTCCCTCCCTGATCATACCGAACTCTGTGCCTCTACCGATGTTTTCAAGAAAAATCCTCGCAACTATCTTTTAGATACTTCCTAGATTTTGTAGATTTCAGTAGGCTTCAGTTAGTAGATCGTAGATCGTAGGGTTTCTGTAATTGACTCTGAAAAGATCCACAGGGGAGAGATCATTAAAGCCTTCTATTTTATTGAATTGTTTCTTAGTTCATGAAAATATTTTTTTCCATGGCTCTGCTTATCCAGTAGCGTGTTTAATATAATAATAGATAGCTGTGGTCCTGTAACACTTCTGAGCAACTATAGAGATTATTTTAACAACTTAAAAGGTATATATAACGCCATAGAGACGTACATTTAGAGACATAACGTGTATTATTATTATTATTATTATTATTATTATTATCATCATCATCATCGTCATCATCATAATCATCTTTTGCTGCTGCACACAGATGTTAAAAAAGGCCGTATCCAAGCGGGTGACGCATGCCTTGAGGCAAGAAACTGCCAGTCTTGAGAAGAAAATCGTTTGGTTGGAAAATCAGAACCGAGAGCTACAATGGACGGCGAAGAAACTTCAGATCTCATTTCGAAAGACCAAGGAGCAGCATTCGCTACACAATGTAAGTATTAAAGACTACCTGTTGCTATATTAGAAAGACCCTCGGTCATCACAGAAGGTACGTGTTACAGAATAATAATAATAGTAATAATAATAATAATAATGTCTTTGACATGTCGTCAAATCAGAGAAGGCCTCCAGTCATTATTAGGTACGTACTGCATATTATATGTCATCAGGGTAGGGATGATCTTCAATCATCACAGAAGTTATGTGCTGTATTCTACATGTCGTCAGACCAAGGTTTATATTCGCCACAGAAGGAACGCGCTACAGATTACATGTTGGCAAACAAGAGAGGACCTTCAATCTTCCCAGAAGGTACGTGCTACAGATTATATGTCGTCAAGCCAGAAAAGACCTTCAATCACTCCAGAACGTACGCGCTACAGATTACATCTCGTCAAACCAGAAAGGACGTTCAATCATCGCAGAAGGTACGCGCTACAGATTACATCTCATCAGACCAGAGAAAACCTTCATTCATCCCAGAAGGTACGCGCTACGGATTGCATCTCGTCAGACCAGAGAAGACCTTCAATCATTCCAGAAGGTACGCGCTACAGTTTACATGTCATCAAACCAGAGAAGACCTTCATCCATCCCAGAAGGTACGCGCTACAGATTACATGTCGTCAGACCAGAGAAGACCTTCAATCAGCCCAGAAGGTACGCGCTACAGATTACATGTCATCAAACCAGAGAAGACCTTCAATCATTCCAGAAGGTACGCGCTACAGATTACATGTCATCAAACCAGAGAAGACCTTCAATCAGCCCAGAAGGTACGCGCTACAGATTACATGTCTTCAGGCCAGAGAAGACTTTCAATCATTCCAGAAGGTACGCGCTACAGATTACGTGTCATCAAACCAGAGAAGACCTTCAATCATTCCAGAAGCTACGCGCTACAGTTTACATGTCGTTAGACCAGAGAAGACCTTCATTCATCCCAGAAGGTACGCGCTACAGATTACATGTCGCCAGACCAGAGAAGACCTTCAATCATCCCAGAAGATACGCGCTACAGATTACATGTCATCAAACCAGAGAAGACCTTCAATCATCCCAGAAGTACGCACTACAGATTGCATGTCGTCAGACCAGAGAAGACCTTCAATCATCCCAGAAGGTGTGCGCACAGGGGATAGGGATGATCTTCAGCTACCACAGAAGGTATGTGTTGTAGATTACATGTCTTCAGATTAGGGAACAACAGACTTTAGCTGTCACACAAGGTATGTAGTCAAGTTTGTATGTTATGTAATTAGTGTAGACCATCCGTCGTCACACAGCTTACAACACATTTGAAACAGGTGGGATTCTTGTTATCGATAAAATGTGATTGTTGTTGTAAGTGCCCATGCTCTTCGCTGCTTTTCTACTTAACCTTGTTATGATACCTCTAATGTCTTTGTGCTTTTAAGATCGTCTTTAGAAACAGTAACGTCACATTTATGACTCACTGAATGTATGACATTGATTCTAAGTTTGTTCCTGTTATGTATAGAAAAGTGCTGAGACAGAGGATAGAGGCACGCAAGTGAACATGGGCTTGGTATGTGTTCAGCAGCAGTCTTTTACCTTGTCGTTATAATGTTTTCTCTGTACTTATCCGAGTTTCTTCTATCTGGTTTCTAGTTTAAGTGTAGCTAGATTGCACCTCGCGTATACAATAGAATTCCATCCGGGTTGGAACTTACACATTGTAAAGTGGCGATACTTTAAAACACTGTAATGTTTGACTGTATGAATGTCTAGTCTTTTTACGTTGACCATTTTCTCTCTAAATCAGATGTTTGTTACAGTAAACTTTGGGTATACAGTAAACAATGCGAGAGAATAAACTTCCAAGACTTTTGAAGTAGTTTAGTTTCACCATGACTTTTGAAGTAGTTTAGTTTCACCGGCTCGAATTTCTTACTACATAAGAAGAAAAATAAATGATAACGTGAAACTGGGGGCTAAACCTCTAAACCGCGTTATGGGAAGTAACATTCTCCAAGGTGAACCTTCCCTTTAATACATTTGGGAACGATTGATGGAATGTCTTCACACTTACCTTTGTAATGTTAATACTGGACAGACTGTATTTCATCAAAACTAGTATCGAACGTTCAAAGTGCTGATTAATTTATAAGATTCTAAGCTCGTTTGCATTGTTTGAAACAGTGCACTTTATCAAAGTAAGTCTGTGATTTAAGTATTTCTCAAAGGCACCTTTGATTTATTGTTGGTGAATTTATTCTGATCTCCTTTCAGATTCTCAGTCGTGCTACAGTTGCTCCTGGTTACTCCAAATCCGTCTCCCCTGGATATTCTGACGTACCACCTGTAATATCACAGTCGCAGTCTCTTACAACGCCAACAAAAGCTGCTGGAACTTCCAACGTGCTACCTGTTACGTCACAGTCGCAGTCACAGCCCCAGGCAACATCAGTACAAGGTGTTGGACCTTCGAACGTGCCATCTGTTATGGTACCATCGCAGCCTCAGATAACACCAGTACAGACTCCTGTGTGTTCCACTGCGGCATATGTCCCGGCACCCTCGCGTCCTCTAACAGAACCATCACAGACTGCTGCACGTCCCAGCGTGCCATTCGTCCTGGCACCTTCACAAGTTCAGATAAGACCTGCACAAGCTGCCGGACGTTCCAACGTGTCATCTGTTATGTCGCGGTCACAGTCCCAGGCAACGCCAGCACAATCTCCTGCACGTTCTAACGTGTCATCTGGTCTATCACAATCACAGGTTGAAATAACAACACACATCGCCACTGTACGAGATGCATTGCTAGCAAAAACTAATGTTAGAGTAACTGAGGCCACCGAAGTATCAAAGCCCCCTGTGGATCAATCAGGAGCAGCTCATGCTGTAACATTATCCAGGCCGCACGTCTCACAGTTAGATCGACGACAACAACATCAACAACAACAACTGAGTCAACAACAACAACAACGACTAAGTCAAGAACAACAACAACAACAACAACAACGACGACAACAACAGCTGCTGCAACAACATCAGCAGCAGCGACAACAACAACAACCACAACAGCAACAACAACAACAACTGAGTCAACAACAACAACAACAACAACAACAACAACAACTAAGTCAAGAACAACAACAACAACGACGACGACAACAACAGCTGCAGCAACAACATCAGCAGCAGCGACAACAACAACAACAGCAACAACAACAACAACAACCACAACAACAACAACAACAACTGATGCAACAAGAACTACAGAAACAGTTACAACAACAACTACAGCCACAAGTGCAGCAACAACTACAACAACAGTTACGTCAAAACCTACCGCCTCATGTACAGCAGCAGATGGAGCAGCAATTACAGCAAAGGATACAAAAAGAGTTACAACAACGGCAACAGCTGCAGCAACAAAGGCAACAACTGCAGCAGAAGCAGCAGCAGCAACAACAACAACAACAACAACAACGGCAGCAACTGCTGTTGTTGCAGCAGCAGCAGCAACAACTGCAACAACAACGACAACAACAACAGCAGCAGCTGCAACAACAACAACAACAACAACAAAAACAACAGGTTCTGCTGCAAACACAACCGTATCGACAAACGGTACCTTTAACTTCACAGCAGCAACAGGCATCACATCAAGTGAAGCAACAAACAAATTTATCCATGCCACAATCCCAACCACGACCTACCACGGTGCAGCAACAACCAGCTGTCTCTCACACCGCACAACCATCTTCCACACAGACTTCGAGACATCCACACGTTGTAGTGATTCCGGACAGTCCTCCTGAACCACAACAGCCGTCACCTACTTTCTCTTCTGCCAACTCTGCACATCACGGTAACCACAGCAACGAAGGGGTGTTCCAGCACTGGAGACTAATGGCCCCTCGAAGTAACAACGTTCCATCTGAGACTCGAGCACAGACAGAAGAGAATCAACTTCCTGCACTGCATACGCATGCGCGGCAGTACCAGCTACAGCAACCAGTTGTGCAATCTTTAACACAAACTACAACTGTGTCCGCTGGCTCACAACAAATGCACGCAGTAGCTGTCACAGTTCATCCCCAGGTGGATGTTAATACGGTTGCCACGCAACCGCTCATGCCCGTGACCGCACAATCTCACCAACAAACTATCTCTGACATCACGCAACGGGTCAATCAACCAGTTGCCGGCCAGACCCTGCCAAGATATCAGTTAGCACAGTCTTCAGTAACCGAGCAACATGGCGTACGCATGGTTAGTCAGCTGCCGACCGCTGCTCAGCAGCAACGATCAGTATCAACGAGTATCGCAGCACAACAACCTCATCGAACGCCGACTGTTCAACCTCAAGTTATTCCACAGATGAAAGATAACACATCTCAGCCGAACCAGACTTTACTCGCAGCTCAGGTCTCTGTCTCCAACCAGACATTTAGAAGTACTGCTCACGATTTACAGGAAAGGAGTAATCCTCAGCTGCAAACTATTCCACAACAAAATGTCCAGCAAAACCCTGAGATAACTATTACTTCTGTTGTATCACAGATTCCTGGAAAGGGGGTGAACAGCAATGAAGCAATGTTGCTTCCCCCTCCCAAGCCATCTGTCTCTATATCGGTAACAGAGAATGGAATCGTTCTTTCCTGGAACAT
Source organism: Epizoanthus ramosus (assembly GCA_026413505.1). Lineage (NCBI taxonomy): Eukaryota > Metazoa > Cnidaria > Anthozoa > Zoantharia > Epizoanthidae > Epizoanthus > Epizoanthus ramosus. Next base: position 9,155 of record JANVCJ010093072.1, read on the forward strand.
GCAGCTGGAACAAAACATGGCCCCCATCGAGAACTATCAACTGTTTACCCTTCAAGACGATCAGTATGACATCTCGACACCTTCTACTCTCCCGTGGAAACATATTGGCGAAGTGAAAGCGCTACCACTTCCCATGGCCTGCACTCTGACCCAGTTCCTAGCTGGTAACAAGTATCATTTCTCGGTTCGCGCTGTGGACGTGCACGATAGGGCGGGACCGTTCAGTGACGCCTGCACTGTCATTCTTAGTAGTTAGTACCATTTGCTATCGTTCTTGTTCGTGAGTGATGGCTTTTGTATCTAAACATTAGAGGGTTTAAGCATCGTGTATACCGCGAGCGGGGAACGTCAGACAGTCGTTCTGTCGTAGGTTTGCCATTGATGTTTCATCGAAGCTTCACGTAAGCGTGGTGACGTCAAACGTCAAACACATCTCGAATAGAATGGCAAATGCGACAAGTTCAGGTAATTGTGACCACCGCCGACTGCCGCTCGCGAGAGGCATTTATATGACGCTCAAACATTCTGTTGTTTCAAGGATGCCCAGTTGGCAAAGACTAACAACTGAAGAAGCAGAGGCGACTTCACTCTCTATCATACGGAGTCCATCACACCAAACTTGTGTAACTACTGGCTTGATTCCAATTTTTTTCAAATTTTGATATATATCAGATATATTTTTGGAGAAATAAATTATTGAACATTAACCAAAGAGTTAAAACTAATACACATTTTAATATGCTTGTATGCTTTGAAGGAGGTATGAGGGCAGGAGGTATGAGGGCAGGAGGTATGAGGACAGGAGGTATGAGGGCAGGAGGTATGAGCACAGGAGGTATGAGGGCAGGAGGTATGAGGGTAGGGGGTATGAGCACAGGAGGTAGGAGGTATGAGGGCAGGAGGTATGAGGGCAGGAGGTATGAGCACAGGAGGTATGAGGGCAGGAGGTATGAGGGCAGGAGGTATGGGGGTAGGGGGTATGAGCACAGGAGGTAGGAGGGCAGGAGGTATGAGGGCAGGAGGTATGAGGGCAGGAGGTATGAGCACAGGAGGTATGAGGGCAGGAGGTATGAGGGCAG
>JANVCJ010093083.1:0-10230 GCA_026413505.1 Epizoanthus ramosus
CTAGTTGCAGGCCACTGGAACTCTTGAAATTGTATATTTAGTGAATTGACAATAAAATTGAATTGAATTGAATTGAATTGAATGCTCTCAATTACTGAATTGAATTGTACAAGATGAAGACTCTAGGGACAGTATAATATTAATCTAATGATACGATTTAGCTTTACTTTTGTTTTGAACGATTTGTGGGAGAGACGTTTAATATTTTCTTCTAGATTATTCCAAATGGTTGCAGCAGAACAACGGATATTAAATTTTCCATAATTTGTCCTGATATTCTTTATGTAATAAGATGATCTTGAAGCAAGTCTGGTATTATACTGGTGCATGGAAGAAATTGTTTGAAAAAATAATTCACCATAAGTTTTGGGAAGCAGATTATTGTGAAACTGGTACATGAAAAGTGCATTGTGAAAATATACCAGGTCTCATGTATCTTAGTTTAAGTATCTCAAGTATCTTAGCTTAAGGTATCAGGATAGGTTTTTCTAACAGAAATTTTCAAAATTTACTTTTTGTTCCAGAATGTTTCTTCACAAAGTGGGGTTTACTTTCGAGAAAACCGAAGTTTAAAAGGACTTTTCGTTTTCGAGTTATTGAAAGATACTATGATATTATGTACACAAGTGTTTTCACTGATTGAAACTAAAAGAGGCTTTTTCTTCGACGTCAGAAAAGCGGAAAATATCCAGTTACAAAAAGTTATAATTCAAAAAATATTAATCGTATCGTCTTAACATTTTGCACAGACTTAGACAGATACCTGGAGTGCAAAACTGTACCAGGGTTTTCCAAAATTTTCCCTAGTTTTTGAAAAATTTAGGATGATGTATAAATCTGCATTTTCAACCACTACTATAACTTTGATTAATGATAAAATAATGATAGAGCGTTTATTAAAGAAACCCTGGTACGGTTTTGAAGTTTATTGTTTATTTTTTCACACAGAGTAGGAACCGTTTTAATACGTCAAAAAAAATTGAGTTGGAACTCCATCTTTGAGAACCGTTCATTCTGGAATAATGCGCTCTTATAAACCATGGTTAGCTCCTACAACTAAAAACTTGTGATTTTTAGATTCATAATGTATTTTTTAAAAGCTTTCAGAAAATATATACTTTTACCAGGATTAAATGAAACGCTGGCGTGCTATTCAAGAAAAACTGAAAGTACGTGGAAACCTATCCTGCTACCTTAATATATAACTGAGGTGACATAAACATATATTGTTATATTGTTGTTTGTAATTTTTCTTACAGGTTTTGGAAAGTTAGTAGTAGGTATCTTCAATCTTATAATAAAAGTAATATTGAAATCTAGTAGATGAGAAAATACATCCACAAAATTAATGTACTGGCAGATATAATTACTTTTCTGAAGCTGGACCACAATGTTTCTCATAACCTGGCATATTTGTGTCCCCACTAGGGAGTGGTAATAAAATATAATGAACCTGCAGAAGCAAGAAAACCCAAGAAAAGATGGTGGTTGTATCCATTCAAAGGGGAGCAAGCCATGTGTAAGTCAGTGTTTGTTTTCAAGTAATAATACTAACAGGTAGTATCACAGGTAAAGTGCTGCCAATCTTCATTGACTGTAAAATACTGGCCCCAGTTGCTCAGAAGGTTTGCTGAACTCTTAATCCAGGGTCAAATCTCCTAACCAAGTGTTAATCAAAGGCTTTTTAACACTAACCCAGGGTTAGTTTGTGGGTTAAATTTAACAAACCTGTGGAAGTTGGTTAAATCGCTAAGTGTCCATGATTTTCAGAAATAAAACTGGTGGACGATTTAACTTTTGGAACTGTAGTTGTTGCAAGTAGAAGAAAAATAAATTTCAACTTGAATATTGAATGACAGAAGAGGAGTATAGGGATCTTGATCTGTGTTGTACATTGTAATTATAAACCGTTTTTGAGCAACAGTTGTTTTAACCATGGTCGGCCAAATCAAGCCACAGTTAACCCTACCCCTATGCTACCATTATAACTCTACCCCTACTCTACCCTACCCTTACCCTGGGATAACGTTAGCCACCTGTCAAGCAACAGGGGTCTGATCTGCAGGGCCTGCTGATAATATACACAAATTCACTCAACTTAGTTACATAGAATCACACGAGAACATAACTACATGTACCATGATGTTAAAAGTCCTTCTGTTTTTAATGAACTGTTTGTGTATTGCTTGCAATTTGGAAGCAATTGTAGAATACTCTGCAACTCTCTATGCAGCCACTTCGCTACTGACTACACAATGAATGATCAGAGTGAAGAGTAGTGTGTTTACTTTAACTTCAGTATTGTGCTCCATGAATTTCACTGTTGCTTGTCTTCAGTTGGTGTACATGTATTGCCAGATGTTCAGCCCACACTTTGAGACCTGCACAAATCATCTTCATTCACACATTTATCTGTGTTGAACTCAATCTTCTCGAAGAATTCTTTGAGAGTTGCATCAATATCTTCATGATCACCACCAAATTGCTATTAAAGTGGCACAGTATTTAGATTTGAAAGATATTGCAAACAAAACTATTGGTTGATAAGAACAGAAGTGATACGGGAAAAATCCGTTGAGAAATAATGCAAAAACAAGCCACAAATCATATACAATCATGTATTATGGAAAATGGATTGTAAAGTGATAGTGAATAAATCATTCTCCCGAATAGCTGGCTAACTCTGCTATTGCGCTGACAGCAATTGCTGTTAGTAATACATATCAAATCTGGAAGAATGTTTCATGATGATAAAATTAGTCTTATCAGTAGCATACATACAAATGAATTCTGGAATGCATAATTTAAATAGTTATCCTTTTTAAACACAAAGACGAATGTGATCAAAATTGTATTGAAGCTAAGACACAAGTAAATGTATTTATCTTACACACAATTACAGTTTCAGCATGTATTTATTTGGGGTCACAGGAATAAGAATGTGATACCATAAGTATTCATTTGGGAGCTATTCTTTTTTCCGGAATACTCAGCTGTCAAGAAGCAGAAGAGCCAGAATATTGTCATCAGTCAAGACTATCCCAAATCATGAACACATCCTTACTGCAATTGCACGGAATAATTTATATAATAAATAAGTTAAGTAACACAAACTTGTGCCAATGAGATACAACTATTTGTAGCTGATTGTGTTATTTCCCATTTGTTATTCCCAGCTGTCCTGTACATCCACAGACAAAGTGCATACCTTCTTGGACGGCAAAGACATGTATGTGTACTGTAGCTGATATACAATCAAATGTTTGTGTCTTGGCCTCTAGTTTGAAAGTAGGTTGTATTGGATGTTAATTGAACCAATCTTGGGTGAAATTCTTGAAGAGTATGCCTGCAGGTCAAGGGCGGGTTTACATGTACATGTGTACACATATAGTTTTCCAAAATGTGAAGGCTTTGCTAGCTTTTTGTGACATTTCAAAATGACTAGATCTGAGAAACCAAGATTTTGAATGTTCTTCTATGTTGACTGGCATAAGAATGATAATTGTTTCACGATAAATACACACATTTATAAACCTCTGTATAACAAATTGTTTTGTTTGAGAGCGTTCTTACATGTAGTTTTATCAAACTAGTAGAGTTGTCAGTGTAAATAAGCACAATAAGTTTGATGCATCATTGCAGTTTGTTTTTTATTGTTGTAATGACTCTGGTTTGTGTATGTACTATGATTTCATTTCATTTTTTTCATTTCTTTATTTTGCCAAAAATTATATACAGAAAAGGAAATACAAAAGTAATGAGTGGCGAGGAAACCCGAGTGCGCAACGACAAAGATTAATTAATTTTCTGATGTTTAGAGTTTTGTCTTTTCATCACTCGTCAGTAGTGACGCCATACAACAACTATTACAATGTTTACACGTGTGATGGAATGAAATTAAGACACGGGTGTTGCATGTGCATAGGAATGTAAAATGTGTCATGCACACGAAGTACAATCTTAAATACACAGTCAGAAATGCAAGTCCAAGTTCATTCCATAAGTGATAAGAATTTGCAAGTTGAAATTGAACTTCATTTGAGGAAATTTTAAACAAATTCTGTGAATCGGTTTTGGCACTACCTTATTAAAATTTCAGATAAGTATGGTGGCACCAAAACTAATTCACAGAATTGTTTTAAGTTCCTCAAATATCCTACTTGTTATATCTACAATTTTAAACACAATAAAAAATGGGGGTCACCAAACTATTTTTTGTGTAAAATGCAGTTGAGTGCTAAAACCACTTGTATTTGAGGCCCTGTAACATTGCCATGGAAACAGAAATTGCAGTGGAAGTACATGGGTCCACAAGTTGAAGAGTTGTTGTAAAACCAGCTGCCAACAACTGGCAGCAATCTGCCATATAAACATACAAATATGCCTTTCATAAAGTTCAGTGATACAGAAAAATGAAAAACAGGTGGAGCCACCATCTTATAGACAGATTGATCACAAAGGTTTTTTTGTCATTTTTGCTAAGAAATAACAGTGTACAGGGTTCAGAAAACTTGGCAATGCTTTAGACTCAAGAAATGCCTAACATGTCATCATATCTCTGCAGTTTTCTCCCAGAAATAGTGCAAGTGATGTTAACTTTTTAAATGCTACCCAGGTATTTTCTTTTCTTCTTTAGATAGCTGATATACCTGTAGATCACCCATCCTGCTCCAAACAACATGCAGTGTTACAGTACAGACTAGTCGACCACCAGAAGACTGATGACACCATGATCAAGAGAGTCAAGTATGTTTAGCTTCGGATGTGAAGCCGTAACATTTGAATTCTCCTCACTTGTCTTCAGAGATTTATTATAAGTCATTATAAGACCAGTTAGGAGAATTCAATGATGTATCAAGTGCCTTCCATGACACTGGATTACTTACACCTTACTGCTTTCCATAGGTTTAGTACATTTCTCTCAATCCATCTATCGTCCTCTCTGTCATTTTATACGTGACAGTAAATCGGTTAAGATTGTATTTCTATTTCTAATATACACATGTATGTAATCATAGTTGTTAGAACTAACTGGTTAGGAAGGTTTGTACACTACAAAAGCGATGTACAAAGCTGCTTTGTTTTAGGTTGAACGGACCGTGACCCTGCACATTGTTTTGTTTTTGTGTTTTGTGCAGGGTCAAGACCAGCAAACAAAGGATATAGAGAGCAAAAACCTATAACAAAGAACTGGCCGACTTTCCTAACCAGTCCCTCCAATAACTATGATGTAATGTACTGTTGTTAATGCCCGCTGTCCTTTGCTGCAATTCAGCCCATATGCATGTTTTTTATTTATTTTCATTCAGACCTTATATAATCGACTTGGAATCAGCTAATGGCACTTACCTTAACAACCAGCGCATTGAACCGCGAAGATACTATGAGCTACAAGAAAGGGTAGGTAACGTATATCGTATGTCGCCAGCTGTTCTCCTACTCTTCCTCACCACTCTTTACCGTTTCTAATTTTGCGAGAACTGACTGTCGTTGTACTAAGACATGTATTGAGAATGTACGACATCTGCGACGGTTGAAGTGAAGCTATTGATGAGTACAATGCCACGGTACGTTTGTGGGCGCTATACTAAGAATATAATGACTGAAGGAGATAAATTCAGCCTCTTGTCTTAATTCGGAAAACGTTGCCTTGATACAAACAATATGACTACAACCTCATAGTTAAATCAGTGGTGTAGCCAGTCTTCATAGAATTTGCAGGTTCAAGAAGGTAAAATCCAGCACTGAATGCACGAGTTCCTTGGGGAGACCGGGGTCATGCTCCTCTGTAAAGATTTTGGAAGACAGGATATCTAAAGTCACAGCTTCTTGCAATCTGCAAGTAATTTTTCTTCGGGTTGAAAGATCTACGTAAACTTTTATCTTTTTACTAATATACTGGAAAATGCTCCAAACTCGTTCAAAATGTTATATACATGTAAAATACAATGTATTAATTTTTTATCTTATGTATTTGTGCCTGGACTTACAAGAAGGTTACTCCCAAATGCTAGAAAACATCAACATTTTCACTAAAATTGCCTAACTTCAGATGGATATAACTCCGGTTTGCCTTGTCCAAAATAGATGCACTAAACGTCATCTTAAAGTTCGATTCAATATCATTGAACTTAAACTGCAACTTACGGCTCTTATCAATCAACAAACACCTATTAGAGTCCTTGAAATTGGTTCTTCGGAGTTCTTTTTCAGACTTCCTTCTAAACTAAGGCAGGAAAATGGGATTAAGGAGGAGGAGGGGGGGGGGCGATGCTGTGCGGTGCTTAGCTTAAAACAGTAATAGTAATCTTTTGAAAAATCCAGTCAGATATATATACATATAAATATGGAAGTACCTCCCTTCCCCGGGTTAATAAGTAAGGACAAGATTGCTAAGGACTACCGGGAAAGGAGGGTCAGAGCATTTCGATCCACTGGAGGTTCAAAACTATGTGGCCCACCCCTGGACACCGACTGGAAATTACATACACGACCCAGGAACCTCTTAAGAAACGCTGCTTACGATAATATACATTGCACTTTAAAATAAATCATAGAGGAGTTTGTGTAGTCATGGCTTGTACTTGAATAATAAAAGCTAGTATAATTTATTTATTGAAAGGGTCCATATGGACCCTTAAGAAACCAATTAGGGATAAAGTGCAGGAGAAAATAACTATTTTTGAACTATTTTGAACTAACTATTTTTGACCAGGCACAAAAGCCTCTTTTAGAGGGCGTACCTTTCCAGGTAGATGTAGATGTAGATAATAATAAAATACATATAATTTCTTTTCTGAGCACATACCGAAAAATAGGGTAAAATTAGCGATATTAAATTAATGAGGCGACTAGTTGTAGTGATTCGCTGTCAACTAATCAGTTGTATAGCAAAAAGTAGTTGCCACCATTGAAAACCCTTGGTGTTCACGTGCGATGATCACAGCTTACCTGATGTTCTGCTATCGTTAACATCTGCTCGTACAGCTGGTCAAATGACGGACGAGCTTCCGGATCTTCCTCCCAACACGCTAGCATGATGGCGTATCTGAGGGAAGAAGCCTTCTTGTAGTACTTACATGCTATCTAGTTTTGCGTACTCATTATAGCTACAAAGATCAAAAAGTAAAAATGGGGTAAAAAATTTCTTATATCCCCTACCCTCCACCCCCCCAACACACACACAATGTCAAATGGTCCATACTCACAGTCTGTCGCCAATGTGCTCGGGTTTAGACATTCTATACTTGTTTGTTTTCAGTTCGTACTCTACTTTCCACTCTCCCCACTCTGGGTACGGATTGCCACCTGTTGGCGAAATCACATTATCGTTTGTCTCATTTGTTCAGAACGACTACTTGTTTTTTACCTACAGTTCAACTGGACCAATAAGTTTGAGTGTTCAAAATCATTTTATACAATTAACAAGATATAACGCGCGCTCTGATTGGTCTAAAACTGTGATCTATTTTTGAACAGACACCAAAATGACGACACGCGTCACGCCATGCTTCTCTATTTTTGTTTTAGTTGAATTACAATGGAGGAAAACTTCGAAAATCTGTTTCGATTATTGTATAAAACAAATAGTTCTTCTGGTTCTCTCGCCGTGTTTTGACGTCATTTGAACATCTATTAGTGAACAGACGCACGGAAAATGGAATCTATGTTTTAAACAGTGGACATCTAGTTAAGAGTGAACAGCTCTTTGTTAACAGCATTAGTGAAGAGTGCAGTGGAAGCCCACCTTGTGATCGCCGAGTTAATATAGCCAGCTCGTATTACGGTTACTTTCTGTGGCCTGAAAATAAATCCGGTAATTTCCAGTCTGCATGGAAATGCCGTTAATCCAGCCACTAACGACACACTTTGGATTCCCACTCACCATTTTCTTTATAAGTACAGCTATTGTAGAGAAGGTTGACAGTGTGTAATGTTAAACCCACGACCGAAACGAACTATGGGTTGTACAAAACTTGGAATAAATACACAACGGTGCCGTGTGGACAGGATAGAATCTTGAGTTAAGTGTGAACTAGGCGCTTGAATCGCCCAAAGTTCAAGCTTTTCACAGTAGCAACTTTATTCAGATTTATTGGTAACCCACAGTTCCTTTCGGTGGTGGTTTTCACTATTGCACAATGTCAACCTTGTTTGAAATAGCTGTATATTCCATTCTAATACCAGCACTTCAGTGGCATGTGACAGTAAGAACTAAAAATTGGCAAAATATGAAACACTGACTGTACGTTTGTAACCTGGCAGAGCAATTACTCATAGCAAGCTATAACTAATTAGGAAGAATGTAACTTGATTCAATTTAGCTTAATTTATGCCAGATATTGTTTGTGACTTGCTGGTGGTCGTATTAAGAGGGTTCCACTCATCTGTGGTTCGATACTGTTAGGTTTTCTTTGACAATTAGCTTTCTGGAAATCATATATCGACTCGGACCCATCCATGTTTCTAATTGCACGGGAATTCGCCCCAAAGATAGTCATATACTGGCTCGCGTTCTCTCATACATGTATACAACAACAGTCAAATGTACATAATATAATTGTACCCCACCATCACTACCGCCACTAAAAAAGAACCCAAAATATCAAAAAGAAACTGGGTCAGATGCAGGCCATGCGAAAATATGTTATTTTAGCACGAGTGGCGATTGGGTATGTGCATGTACCTCACCCCACCCTCCCCCACACGTAAGCTGGAGAAATAATTTGTTTCGACCTTTCCTCTGCGCAACTTACTAATCACCTACTTGTTATAGGAACTGCTGCGGCAGCTCGAACAAGCGAACAGTGACAAGGAAAGGACCAAACAATCATTCTATATCCTGGAAAAAGAACAGAAATCGTTACACGCTAAGCACGAGGTTTGTGTAGTTTCTCCAACGTTATTATTCAACCGTGGCTCGAGGAAGTTTGTCTAAAAGCGAAGTATAAAGGACTACCCTGGATGCCAGAGGTCTTCTCGCTAATGGACCGACTCACAGTGAGCGCCAAGCGCGAGCACCGAGCGCCGAAGGTGCGAGCGAGCGTGAGGCCCGAAATTTTCTCGATCGTCTTTCGCAATCTCGCCCACCGCGAGCTGTACCTCTGGCACCCAGGGTAATAAAGGACTAGTGTCAAGCAAAATCATCGAAATTTCACATTTTCTGTTTGCTACGAAAAATAGGCAAATGACATGAAATAAACAGTTTAATTTGACAAAAAGGTCTAACAAGCGGTTTGGGGATAAAGTGTAAGATGGCTCGGATAGGATGGAATCGGATTATGATTCATCAAATTTGATTTTGTTCTGGGATAACCAGAAATAAAAACTAACATATATTGTGTTCTGTATTTAGTGACTTGTTATGGATGTTAGCAATTCGCCCCTTGGTCACTTTTTGCAAAGTCTACGTTCTATTCCTAAACAGTATAACCCAAATATAAATTATTTCTGCCCGTTTTTAACTTTTCTGTTGACTGTATACGCGCAGTAGTCTATGTTCCGTAGAGTAAGCAGAAATGGTTTAACCTCTTGCAAATTATCATCTTGTAAACTTATACGAATGTTCTTATTACAAACTTCAAACTTTCTCATACTAACCGATGCTGTGTTGTGCTTGAATATCAGGAATATAAGAATCTCGTCCCTGACCTCACAAGGAAGCTGCAAGTGTCCAATGACGAGAAAGCAGTAAGTTAGCTTCGACCCTCTCCCACAAATAAACCATCCCCCAACACCAAGATAAATATTGCTTGAATATTAACTGCCACAGAAGTCACACTCTGTTTCTATTTTAACAAACTGAGATTCTGGTTAGTGCAATAAAACAAAGAAGTAAGAATTCACAGGCATTTCATTTGTTACTTGTCGTATTGTTTCATTTTAAATAATTTCAGATTGTTAAAGCAAAAACAGAGGTTGGCGTTCGTATAAGGTATGAGGCTGTCGTTAGATTACGAGTCTCCGCTTTGCTCAGAATAAAATATAACAAACGAAAGGTATAAAGGATATCAGGCGCAGAGAAGAGAACATTTTTTATCTCTCTCTCTCTCCATTTTCTCCAACTGTAACACATCATTCGTCAAATCAATTTTCTTTTCTTTTCGCAAAATGTTCACAGCGTTACGATCGAGGGGGGGGGGGGGGGGGGGTAGGGGTGTTGAAAATTGGCCAACAAAAGCGTATTAACTATCGATGGTAAAATTTTATTTAATTTTCAAGAAGAGTTAC